>CAUYLG010042572.1:0-27897 GCA_963573385.1 Cacajao melanocephalus | reverse complement strand
TTCCTGAGTTTTAATGTTAATTTTGTATCCTAAAACATCACTGCATTTATCACTTCTAAAAGTTTCTTGGTACAGTCTTTTCATTTGTGTAGACATATATCATGTTGTTTTCAAAGAGAGAAAATTTTATTTCATTTTTTCCCAATGTGGATTTTTTTTGTTTTTATTTTTTGCATATAGAAATGAGCCATGTGTTTAATTTTTAATTTTTAAATTTTCTAATTTTATTATGTCAATAACTTTGGGGATACAAGTGGCTTTTGGTTACAATGACGAATTGTATCATGGTGAAGTCTGAGATTTTAGTGCATCTATCACCCAAGTAGTGCATATTGTATCCAATATGTCATTTTTTATTACTCATCCCTTCTGACTCACCCTTCTGAGTCTCCATAATTTATTATACCAATCTGTCTGCCTTCACATAGCCTTAGCTTAGCTTCCACTTGTAAGTGAGAACATGCAGTATTTGATTTTCCATTTCTGAGTTACTTCACATAGAGCAATGACTTCCAGCTCCGTCTAAGTTGCTGCAAAAAAAAAAAAATTATTTCATTCTTTTTTTATTGTTGAGTAGTATTCTATGGTAGATATATACCACATTTTTTAAATCCACACATTTATTGATGAGCACTTAGGTTGGTTCCATATCTTTTCAATTGTTAATTATGCTGCAATAAACATAAAGTACAGGTGTCTTTTGGATATGATGACTTCTTTTTCTTTGGGTATATACTCAATAGGGGGATTGCTGGATAGAATGGTATATCTACTTTTAGTTTTTTGAGAAATTTCCATACTGTTTTCCATGAAGGTTGTCCTAATTTACATTCCCATCAGCAGTGTATAAGCATTCTCTTTTCCATCCACCCATACCAACATCTATTGTTTTTGACTTTTTAAATAATACCCATTCTGGCTGGGGTAAGGTGTTATCTTATTGTGGTTTTAATATGCATTCCCTAATAATTAGTGATGTTGAGCTTTTTTTTATGTTTGTTGGCCATTTGTATATTTTTTTCTTGAAAAATGTCTATGTATGTAATCTGCCCACTTTTTGATGGGAGTACTTGTTTTTTTTCTTGATGATTTGTTTGAGATCCTTTTGGGTTCTGGATATTAGTCCTTTTTGGATGCATAGTTTTCGAAGATTTTCTCCTACTTTGTTGGTTGTCCATTCACTCTACTGTTTTTTTCCTTTGTGCAGAAGCTTTTTAGTTTAATTAGGTGTCACTTATTTATTTTTATTGCATTTGCTTTTGGGGTCTGAATCATAAATTCTTTGCCTAGGCCAATGTCTAGAAGAGTTTTTCCTAAGTAATCTTCCAGAATTTATACAGTTTTGGATTATAGATTTAAGTCATTGATCCATCTTAAATTGATTTCTGTATAAGGTGAGAGATAGGGATACGCTTTCGTTTTTCTACATGTGACTATCTAGTTTTCTCAGCAACATATATTAAATAGGGTGTCCTTTCTTCAATTTATGTTTTTGAATGATTTGTTGAAGATTAGTTGGTTGTAACTATTTGGCTTTATTTCTGAATTTTCTATTCTCTTCCATTAGTCTATGTGTCTACTTTTATATGAGTACCATGCTGTTTTGGTAACTATAGCCATGTGGCATAATTTGAAGTCAAGAAATGTGATTGCCTCCCGAATTGTTCTTTTTGCTTAGGCTAGATTAAGAACTAGTTTCCTTTATATGCAACTGGGGGAGCATCAATGTCCCAAGCTCCCCATTCCAAAGAGGTTCTTAGCCTTGCTAAACCTGAAGAGCGGGGAAAGGGGTCCTGGAGGCATCCTGAGTTTGCTTTTGGAATAAATATCGTGGACCCAAAGAGTTTTGTGGAAAAGCAATTTATTAGACAGGGAGAGAGAGAAAGAGAAAGACAGCTCTCACCCCGTCATGGGAGGGGACCCAGAGAAGGAATCCATTCTGGTAAGGAGCAGATGAATTTTAACCCTTGAGTTATTCCGTCCCCATTCATGTGCTCGTCCAATGAGAGGAGTTATTTCAATCTTCCCCTGGAGTGATTGATCTTTGACTCTATTACCGAATTGGTTGCTCTGTCCACAACTCTGAGTTACAGAGCCCCCTCCTCCCAGAGCTTTCGGTGGGCTTTTGGAGAAAAAAGGAGCTCACCTGGCTTTCTCCACCTAGCCCGTGCATGGGAAACCTAGACAAAGAACTTTACATTTGAAACCCCTCTGGTTCCTGGATGGAAGTGTGGAGCCAGAAAACTCCTACCTTTGAAACCACGCCCCTCATGGACCCCGGAAGAGAAGTCCCTCACTTTCACAATAGTTGCGAAAAACACTTAGGAAAATTTTTAACCAAAGATGTGAAAGCTCTGTACAAGGACAACCAAAAACACTGCTGAAAGTAATCATAGATGATACAAATGGAAATGCATCACATGCTCATGGATTGAAAGAATACTGTGAAAACGACCATATTGCCCAAAGCAATCTACAGATCCAATGCAATTCCTATAAAAATACCAGCATCATTTTTCACAGAATCAGAAAAACAATTCTAAAATGAATAAAGAGCCCTAAAAGCCTTGCATTTCTTTTTTCTTTTCTTTTCTTTCTTTCTTTGTTTCCTGATTTCTTCTAGCTAGCACTTCCAGTACTACGTTAAATAGCAGTGGTAAAAGTGGATAATCTTCTCTTGGTCCAGTTGCTAGAGGAACTGCTTTCAACTTTACCCTAATACAATATTATGTTACCTGTAGCTGTCATATATGTCCTTTATTATTTTGGAGTGTGGTTATCCTTTGTTTAGTTGAGAGAGTTTACTGTAAAAGGTTGTTGAATTTTCTCAAATGTTTTTCTTCTTTGTCTACTAAGAGGAACATATGGTTTTGTTTCTTCAATCTGTTGATGTAATGTATCATGTTTATTGATTTGCATGTGTTGAACCATACTTGCATCTGTGAAATAAATCCCACTTCATCATGATGTACTTTTTATTGATGTGCAGTTTGATTCAGTTTGCTAGTATTTGTTGAGAATTTTTACATTTATGTTCATCAGAGATATTAGCCTGTGGTTTTCTTTTTTGTGGTGTCCTGATTTGCTTTTGGTATCAGGGTAATGATGGTCTCATAGAATAAGTTAGAGAGAATATCCTCCTCTTCAATTTTTAGGAACAGTTTGAGTAGAATTGGTATTATTAGTTTTTCTTTATATGTTTGGTAAAATTCAACAGTGAACTCATCTAATCCTGGACTTTTCTGGAGAGAGGGGAGACTTTCTGTTACTAATTTAATTTCACTGGTCCTTATTGGTTTCTTCACGTTTTCTTTTCTTTTTTTTTTTTTCCCGATCCAATCGTGATAGGTTGTTTGTTTCAAGGAATTTACTCATTTCCGCTCAGTTTTTTTTTTTTTGTCTGTGTATAGTTATTTGTAATAGACTCTGACGTTCTCTTGTATTTTTGTGGTATTATTTATAACATCCACTTTTCCATTGTTGATTTTGTTATTTGGATATGCTTGATTAGTATTGTTAGCAGTTTGTCAATTTTGTTTATCTTTTCAAAGAACCAATTTTTCATTAATCATTTGTATATCTTTAGTCTGTATTTTGTTTGGGTTTCCTCTGATCTTGTTATTTCTTCTGTCAATTTGGGATTTGATTTGTTCTTGCTTTTCTAGTTCCTTGAGATGCATGATTAGATTGCATATTTAAAATTTGTCCTTTTTTATTTCTTTATTGTTATAAACTTTTTAGCACTGCTTTTGCTAAATTTGGTAGGTTGTATTTTCATTTTCATTTAGTTAAATATATATTTTTAAATTTCCATCTTAATTTCTTCATTGGCCCAATGATCTTTTTCAAGAGGATGTCATTTAATTTCTATGTATTTGTATAATTTCCAAAGTTCTTGTTATTGATTTCTAGTTTTATTCCATTGTGGCATGAGAAGATACTTCATATAGTTTTGATTTTTTATATTTGTTGAGACTCATTTTGTGGCATAATATATGATCTATCTTGGAAAATTTTTCATGTGCTCATGAGAAAAATGTGCCTTCTGCAGTTGTTGGATAAAACTTTCTGTAAAAGTCTGTTAGGTACATTTTCCCTAAAGTCCAATTTACCTCCAATATTTCTGTGTTAATTTTCTGTGTAGACGATGGAGCAAATGCTGAGAGTGAGGTATTAAAGTCTCCTATTATTATTGTATTGGAGTTTTTTTTTTTAGATCTAGTAATATTTAGTTTTTAAATCTGAATGTTCTAATACTGCTGCATATATATAAATACAAATAGAAATAAATCACAAGAAGAATTTTGGAAACTATAGAAATACATACAAATTAACCTGCTCTTGAAAGAGATTATTGGGTCAATAAAGAAATTAAGATAAAAATTTTTAAAAAGTTGATATAAATGAAAATTGAAACACAACATTCCAAAACTTGTGGAATACAGCAAAAATACATGTAAAAAAGATAATTTCAAGTATGTAATCTAATGATGCCTCTCAAAGAAGTAGAAAACAAGAATAAACCAAACCCCAAATTAACAGAAGAAAATAAAAAATAATTAGAGGAGATCTAAACAAAATACAGACTAAAAATTGAATTATTATGTCCTTTTACTGGACTAATCCCTTTATATCATTATCTTCTTTGCCCTTTTTTTTTTAACTGTTTTTGACTTATAGTCTGTTATATCTGATATAAATATAGCTATTCCTGTCCACTTTTGGTTTCCATTTGCATGGAATATCTTTTTCCTTCTCTTTATTTTTAGTCTTTATGTGTCTTTACAGGTAAGGCACATTTCTTGTAAGCAGCATATTGTTGGATTATTTTGTTACCCATTCAGTTAGTCTATATCTTCTAGGTGGAGAATTTAACCTTCAAGGATATTATTGATATGTGAGATTTTTTTCATATCATATTGATAATCATTTTCTAGTTGTTTCATATATTCTATTTTCTTTTCTTATTCTCTTATTGTTTGCCCTTGCAGTTCACTGGTGTTCTGGGGTCGTAACATTTGAGTCTTTTCTCTTCCTAATTTGTGTGTTTACTAATGAATTTTATACTAACATGTTCTTGATGGCAACCATCATCTTTTGCTTTTAGAATTAAAACTCCTTTAAATATTTTTTGACAGGTCCACCTAGTGGTGATAAATTTCCTCGGGATTTGCATATCTGGGAAAGTATTTCACCTTCACTTATGAAGGATAATTTTTCTAAATATAGTATCCTTTGGTGGCAGATTTTTTTCATTCATAACTTTGGATATATCATCTCATTTTCTCATGGCCTGTCAAGTTTCTGCTAAGAAGTCTGCTGTTAGTCTGATTGGCACTGCTTTTTAGGTGACTACTGGTTTTTCTCTTGCTATTTTTAGAATTTTCTCTTTGTCATTGACTTCAGACAGTTAGACTGTAATGTTCCATGAAAAATATCTTTTGCATTGTAGCTGTTTGGGTATCACTGGGCCTATTGTATCTCAATGTCTTCATCTCTTACTACACATGTGAAGTTTTTATCTATTATTTCATTAAATACATTTTTGAAAACCATCATTTTCTCTTCCTACCTTTCTACCTTTGAAGATAATGATAAGTCATATATTTGGTGGCATTATGATGTCTCATATATCGGGAAGGCTTTGTTAATTAACTAATTTATTTTTTCATGATTTGTGTCTCACTTGGTTATTTCAAAAGATCTTTGCTCAAGTTTTGAGATTGTTTCTTCTGCTTCATTTAGCTTATTTTTGAAGATTTTTGATTGTATTTTGTTATTTATTCAAGGACTTATTCAGTCCTAGAATTTCTGTTTGGTTCATTTAAATAACATTTTCTTTTTTGGTAAATTTCTTATCTATATTATGAATTGTTTTTCTAATTCCTTTATTTTGAGGAATTATGTTATATCTTACTGAGCTTATTTAGTACCATAATTTTGAATGTTTTCTGTCTGGAATTTTGACAATGTTTTTATTCAGATATGTTACTGGGGAACTATTGTATTCCTTTCCTAGTGTCATATTTTCTTGCTTTTTCTGTCCTTACATTGTTGTCTGCATATATGGTGTAATTGTTGCTTCCTCCAATTTTTTGAATTTGCTTTCATAGGAAGGTACATTTTCCTAAAAATGTACCAATATTGTCAGTTGAGCAGGCCCCTTTGTCTTTGATTCTAGGTGTGTGCAGTTGTGTAGTCCGTGTATGAGTTTTTCAACTGTAAACAACCTCAATGGTATCTGTGATTTCTTCAGTGGTCTATGCTATGGTTATTAATGGAGGCTATGGTAAAGTTTTCCTGGGGAATGGGGATATCAGGTGGGCCAGTCTTCAGGCCCTAGTGGTAGCAGTGGAGGGTTTGAGTATGCCTGTTCCTGGGGCTCAGGACAGTATACCCTGTTACCAATGTTAGCAGCAGCAGCCAAGCCAGTTCTTGAGTCTCAAAGAGACTTTCTCAAATGCTGGTTGTGGCAGCAGTGGGCTGGGGGAATGAGAAGCTTCCCTGGTCCCTAGGCAGCTAGTTTGATGTGGGCAACAGCAGTAGAGTGGGTAATGCACAGTATGTGCTGGTTTCGGCAGCTGTTGCAATGCAGATTCAGCACCCAAAGCCCTGCACAAGTAGTTCTCATGCTTGCCCACTCTCAGCAGCAGAAACAGAATGACAGCACCATGTAAAGTTGTAGAATGACCCATCATTTGTGAGTGAGCCCAAGCACAGAGGCCATGCCACCAGTGGGAGGATGGTCACTACTCACAGCCCCAGGCAGGCAGCAATTTTGCTCCTTCACCCCAGTCCTTGGTAACAGCAGCAGCAGCTGTGGCTGCAGTAGTGTGCAGGGAACAAAAGGGGGTACTTCTCTCTATGCAGGAGACTGAGCACAGAGGTCTGTGATAGTTAAGGTGGAGTCATTGCCCCCGGCCTCCGATTTTCAACTCGCAGACTCACCAACCTGGGTTTCTAGTGATAGCAACTGCTGTGGGAGAGTGCAAAGTGGGACAGGGGATCATGCAGTTTGCCTGCCAGCCCAAGCAAAAGTTCATGCCACTGCTGGGAAAAGGGTCTCTTTTCATAGCACCAGAGCTCTTGGACTCTGGAAAGCATGTGCTTTGATCACTTTTTGGTGTGCTGCACGGTCCTATTCTCAGGGAGTGGTACTCCCTATTGGTGAGAGTCTTGAGAATCCTGTAACACCTTTGGGTTCGGCCAGCGCTGTGCCACTGTAGCTTCCTGAGTTTACACTGGGGGATATATGTTGGAGCTCCCAGAATGTGGAGATATGAGGGCTGTGGCTCCACAGGGCACAATGCAGTCCCATTATGGCAGTGCTCTCCCAATGATGCCCTGATCAAACCACTTAGGTGTCTGGGGCGTCAGTGACCAGGCATATATCCCCTGTCTGGTGTAATGCCCTTACATGGCCTCCAGATTACTGACAATGGTAGTCAGGATTTCTGTGGATAGCGGAGCTCTCCTGTCATTTGGATTGCAACAGTTGATGGTGGGGATCTGGACTACTAAATTTTTCTCATTTACTCTTTACCTGCAATAGCAAGCCCCTCCAGGCTCCCAGCCAATGTCAGCTGAGCTGGCCATGATATGCATCTTTTTCTGTGCCTCAGGTGTTTCCGATAACTTCTTTGCCGGACTCTAGTGTTCCTCTCCTAGATGCTCTATTTGTAGCATAATTGTCTATTCATCACTCAGTTCTTTGTTTTCTGGAAAATATGAATGTCTCATGTCTCTAGTCAGCCATTATGAACCAGAACAAATATTGCATTTTTAAAAATTGAAGATCTATGTCAATCCTGCATCGAGCAATGTTATCGGCACCATACTTCTAACAGCATGTGATCACTATGTCTCTGTGTCATGTTTTAGTAATTCTTGAAATATATTAAACTTTTTTTATTATTAAATCTGTCATAATGACCTGTGTGTGTAGTGGTATACTCAGCGCTCTTTAATATTATTATAATTGTTTGTGGACACCATGAACTGTGCTCGTATAGGACAGTAAACTTAATCAATGAATGACTGTGTTCTGACTGCTCCATCAACCCACCACTCCCATTTCACTTTCCCTCTTTTTGGTCTTCCTGCTTCCCTGAAAGACAAGAATACTGAAATTAGGCCAAGTAATAACTTTAAAATGGCCTCTAAGTATTCCAGTGGAAAAAACAAAAACAGAAAACAATAACATATCACTTTAAATGAAACACTGGAAATGATTAAACTTAGCGTGGAAGGAATATTGAAGGTTGTGATAGGCTAAAAGCTGGGCTTCATGCACCAAACTGTTAATCAATTTGTGAATGCAAAGGAAAAGTTATTGAAGAAAATTAAAAGTGCTACTATAGTCTATGCACAAATGATGAGAAGGTAAAACAGCCTTATTGCTGATATGAAGGAAGTTTTAGTCATCTAGATTGATCAAACTAGCTATAACATTCCTTTAAGCCAAAGCCTAATTTAGAAAAAGGCCCTAACTCTCTTTAATCCTATAAAAGGTGATGAAGCTGCAGAATAAAAACTTTGAAGCTAGCAGAGTTTGATTCTCGGCGTTTAATGACAGAATCTCCATGAGGCAAGGTAAAAAGGGCTGGTGTGAAAGCGGCAGCACATTATTCAGAGAATCTTGCTAAAATAATCAATGAAGGTGGCGACACTAAACAACAGATTCTCAGTAAAGACAAACAAAGGTTATACTGGTAGAAGATGCTATATAGGACTTTCATAGCAAGGTAAGGGGAAAGTCAGTGTCTGGCTTCAAATCTTCAAAAGGCAGGCTGGATCTCTTGTTACAGCTTAATGCAGCTGGTGACTTTAAGTTGAAGCTGAATGTAATTTATCATTCTGGAACTCCTCAGGTCCTTAAGAGTTATGCTAAATCTGCTCTGCCCATGCTCTATAAATAGGACAATGAAACCTGGGTGAAAGCCCACCTGTTTATAGAATGGTGTATTAAATAGTTTAAACCCAATTTTGTGATCTATGGCTCAGAAATAAGATTTCTTTCAAAATATTACCACTTATTGACTATTCACCTTATCACCAAAGATCTATGATGGAGATGTCCACGGAGATTAATGTTGCTTTTGTGCCTGCAAACACAACATTTATTCTCTAGCCCATGGATTCAGGAGTAATTTAAGCTTTCACATCTTATCATTTATGAAATGCATTTTGTAAGACTCTACCTGCTATAGATGTTGATTCCTCTAATGGACCGAGGCAAAGTACATTGAAAACCTTCCGTAATTCATTCACCCTTCTAGATGTCATTAAGAACATTTGTGATTAAACATCAACATTAACAGGAATTTAGAAGATGTAGATTCGAACCCTCATGGATGACTCTGAGAGGTTTAAGCCTTCAGTGGATAAATTAACTTCAGATGTGGAGGAAACTGCAAAAGTGCTAGAATTAGAAGTAGAGCTTGTAGATGTGATTGTATTGCTATAATCTCATAAAACTTGAACAGATGAGATGTTGTTTCTGATGGGAGAGCAAGGAAAATAGTTTCTTGAGATAAAATCTACTTTTGGCGAATAAATTGAACATGTTGAAATGACAGCAAAATATTTAGAATGTTATATATATATATACTTAGTTTATCAATCTGCAACATTGTGAGAGCATTTACTTTCATTTTGAAAAATATTCTATGGGTAGAATTCTATGAAACAGCATTGCATGCTACAGAGAAATCTTTTATAAGAAGAGAGTTAATTGGGGTTGCAAACTTCATTGTTTTTTAATTTTAAAAAATTACAATGGCCACCTGACTTTAAGCAATCACTACCTTGAATAGTAAGCAGTCATCAACATTAAGACAAGACCTTGGACCAGCAAAAAAATTATGGCTCACTGAAGGCTCAGATGATCATTAGCAGTTTTGAGCAATAAAGTATTTTTAATTAAGGTATATACATTTTTAGACATATGTTGTTGTATACGTAATAGACTAATGCATAGTATAAACCTAACTTTTACATGCATTGGGAAACCAAAATAATGTACATGGACTACGTTATTGTGATATTTGCTTTATTGTATTGATATGGAACATGATCAAAGGCGAAGAGGAGCCTGCGTGTGCAGAGATCACATGGCAGGAGAGGAAGATAGAGAGAGGGAGGTGCCAGGCACCATTAAGCAATCAACTCTCACCAAACCTGCGATATCTCCAAGGTATTCATGTGTCTTTGTTCTGTCAGAGTGATTGCTTGAAAACAAATATCTGAATGTCAGCTGTGTGATAGATTTGATGCAGCATAGGTCAGTGATTATCAAAGTGTGATCCAGGACTGCTAGTTTTTCCCAACGTAAATTCAATGAATCTATAAGGTCAAAACTATTTTCGGGTACCACAGGCATACTTAGTCATTGGCCAAGAGCAGCCTAAGGAAGGCAAAATTTTAGCACAATGCAGGTGGCGAATCCAGAGCTGTGGCAACATGGAATGTGTCAACTATGCCTCCTGGAGCTGGCCGTCTGAGTAAGAGATTTCCATGGCCAATACAGTAGGGATGGGAGAGTATGCAGGTGCTAAAGAACAGTGGGATGCCCTTAGTGTGTGGTGATAATGGTGGTGCTAAGTGAGCAATAGGCTCATCTTCCATAGTAAGTAGTCATTACATTACATACAGAGCTAAAAATTAAGGAATAATAGTATAAGCTTGTTATTATGAACCCTAGTAGGAAATACCAAAAGAAATAGATAAAATAATTTTAGTGAACACCTACAGTAAGTTTTTAAAAACTCGTATGCCTATAGCTTCAATATAGAATAAATAAAATATATTTGAACAGGTCCCTTCGTAGAGGAAAACTCTTCAGTAAATTCCCATTACCTTGAAAATAAAATCTGAACATACTGAAGGCAATGCATGGTGACCTATTTCCTACCTCCCTTTTGAGACATTTCTGGTATTTGCTCTTCTGTTGTCTAAACTCCAGCCACTTTGGAATGACCTAACCCTCCGAAAACACACATTTTTTTGTAACATTAGCATTTTATACGTATGAATTATTTGTGTTGAACTATAGTACATAAAACAAAAAGAAGGTTTTCTAGTTGACAGAGCAGATTCCGTATTTTGAAGCTCTATCCACCAAAACTTGATTACCTTACTTCACACGAATGTAATGTGCTGTCACACACTACTTGTAGAATCCCTATGCTTAGGCACCTAGCAGTGTCTGAGAATTCGGAGAATGTGCACTAAATAAACTACCTAGAACAAACCTGGAAGATTCTAAGCAGAGCTTTGGAAATCCGGAAACATAATGCTCTTGCCTAACTGCCTCCCTCCCTCCCTCCCTCCCTCCCTTCCTTCCTTCCTTCCTTCCTTCCTTCCTTCCTTCCTTCCTTCTTTTGCTTCTTTCTTTCCTTCTCTCTCTTTCTTTTTCTTTCTTCTTTCTTTCTTTTTTTCTTTTTCTTTCTTTCTTTTTCTTTCTATCCTTCTTTCTTCTTTCTTTTTCTCTCTTTCTTTCTTCCTTTTTCTCTTTCTTTCTTTTTTGCTTTTTTTTAAAAATTATTATTATTATACTTTAAGTTCTGGGATACATAGGCAGAATGTGCAGGTTTGTTACATAAGTATACACATGCCATGGTGGTTTGCTGCACCCACCAACCTATCATCTACATTAGATATTTCTCCTAGTGCTATCCCTCCCCTAGCACCCCACCCCTCGACAGTCACTGGTGTGTGATGTTCCCCTCCCTGTGTCCATGTGTTCTCATTGTTCAACTTCCACTAATGAGTGAAAATATGTGGTGTTTGGTTTTCTGTTCCTGTGTTAGTTGCCTGAGAATGATGGCTTCCAGCTTTATCCATGTCCCTGTGAAGGACACGAACTCATCCTTTTTTATGGCTGCATAGTATTCCATGGCGTATATGTGCCACATTCTTTTTTTATCCAGTGTATCATTTATGGGCATTTGGATTGGTTCCAAGTCTTAGCTATTGTGAATAGCACTGCAATAAACATACATGTTCATGTGTCTTTTTTTAATTATTATACTTTAAGTTTTGGAGTACAGGTACAGAATGTGCAAGTTTATTACATAGGTATACACATGCCATGGTGATTTGCTGCAGCCATCAACCCGTCATCACAATTAGATATGTCTCCTAATGCTATCCCTCCCCTAGCCCCCCACCCCCGGAGAGGTCCCAGTGTGTGATGCTCTCCTCCCTGTGTCCATGTGTTCTCATTGTTCAACACCCACGTATGAGTGAGAACAAGCGGTGTTTGATTTTCTGTTCTTGTGTCAGTTTGCTGAGAATGATGGTTTTTCAAAATCCTTTTGGTCATTCATCACCCCATACTCATTACAAAATAAATACTTGGTAAAGCATGCTTAAATTTTGATGGGAAAAAAACTCTTCTATGAAGTAATAATGGCAATTGTGGACACTGCTGGTATCATTTCCTTTTATTGTAAATTATTTTCCATCTATAATATTAAATATGAGACCACACTATTTTATTCATTCCATAGTAGCATTAAAGGTGAAATTGCTAAGGAAAATGGTATCTAATTATCATATCCTAACTTGTGGTCTGATAGACTTCTTGTCTCACTATCATTTAATCTATTAATCTTACTTTCAGAATTATTGACATTTTCAGCCTTGAATTTAAGTACATTGAAAGTCTTTATCTTCAAAAAAAAGCATATGATTTAAACTTAGTGTGATGCCATTTGACTTTTATATTGATATTCATATTACACCATAATTGTAAGGAGTAGCAAAAAATATTGTGTGTGTCAATTGGCTACTGTTTTATTAAATTTCACTCATTTAAAATGTCAAAAGTAAAAGAAGCAGTTAATCTAAAGCATGAAGTTAAATTCAAACACCTAACGAGACGTGATATGACATTATTTGGAAAAAAGTTTTATTATATAAATCTACAAAACTTTCTGCCATGATTTTAGAAGCTTTATTTAAAAATGTATAATGCTTTAATTTTATTAATTCTAGGGAAGTAAATTTTAAAAAGACCCAAAATCTCTTTCTAGTAATAAAAAAGCATGTCCTTTTAACTTAAAAGTTTTCTTTTCCCCAGCCTCTATAATTAAGTCTCCAAGAAAGTATTTAGGCCCGTGTAGGTCGACTACATGTTCTTTCCCATTTGGATCAGCCATTTAACAATGAAAATGTATCCTGAGAAATGTATCCTTAGGTGATTTTGTTGGTGTTCAGGGGTTCAGGGGAGCCCTCAGCTCCCCTGAGAGGACGTTTCTACAGGTTCTTGGTCTATCACTCTCTCAAGAATGGGAGAGGAGACCACGGCACAGTGCACTCATAAAGTAAATACCAGACCCCAAACAGAGTTTGCAGAGATTTATTTAGAGAAAGAGAAAAAGGAGAGAAAGAGAAAAAGCTTCCACACTGGGTGGAAGGGGACTCCAGAGGGGAAATCCAGGAGAGAGAAAGGCAGCTTCCATGAGAGAGCTGGTGGAAAGGGATCCTAACATGGAGTCCAAAGGGGTGTGGAAGAAGGGGACTTTTAACCTGGGAGGAACCCCCAGCTTCTCCAAGACCCCTGGCCAACGAAAGCAGTTCCTTAGAACTTCAGCTGGAGTGATTGACTTTTGACCTGCCTCTGATTTAATTAAAACAGAGATCATGAAATCTCCTGGATGGAAAGAGACGGGAGGGGGGCATGGCGCTGGGAAGTTAGCCTATTGCTCCTAGGCTACAAACCTGTACAGCAGGTTATACTGTACTGAATACTGAAGGCAACTGAAACACAATGGTAAGTATTTGCGTATCTCTGCACATCTAAAAATAGAAAAGGTACAGTAAAAACATGGCATAAAAGATTAAACATGGTACACCTGTATACAGAACGTATCACGAATAGAGCTTGTGGGACTGGAAGTTGCTCAAGATGTCAGTGAGTGAATGATGAATGCATGTGAAGGCTTTGAGCATTACTGTTGACTGTCGTACAATTTATATACACTGTACATGTAGGCCACACTGAATTTATAAAGCAATATTTGTCTTCAATAACAAGTTAACCTTATCTTACTATAACATTTTCACTTTATAAATTTTTTAAAAACTTTTTGACTTCTCTCTAATAACACATAGCCTAAAACAAAAACACACTGTACATCTTTACAAAAGGATTTTCTTGCTTTATATCCTTATTCTATAAGCTTTTTTAATTTTTAAATTTGCATTTATTTATTTTTGCTTTTTCAACATTTTGTTGTAAATGAAAACACAAACATACACATTAACCTAGGCCTACAGAGTGTCAGGATTATCAATATCACTGTCTTCCATCTCCACATCTTGTCATATTGGAAAGATTTTATGGGCAAAGCATGCATGGAGCTATCATCTCTTATTCTAACAATGCCTTCTTCTGGAATACCTCTTGAAGGAACTGCCTGAGGCTCTTATATGATTAACTGTTTTTTATAAATAGTAGGAGTAGACTCTGAAATAAAAATTTAAAAGTATACTACAGTAAATAGATAAGCTAGTAACACATTAATTCATTATCAAGTATTATGTACTGTACATAATTGTATGTGCTAAACTTTTATGGAACTAGCAACATAGTAGGTTTGTTTACACCAGCATCACCACAAACATGAGTAATGTGTTGTGCTAAAATGTCACTAGCTGATAGGAATTTTTCAGTTCCATTATAATCTTCTGGGATCAACATCTTACACGTAGATCACCATTGACTGAAACTTCATTATGCAGACCGTGACTGCCTCTGTTTTTCCCATCCTTGCTATGATTGCCCAAGATTTAAGCATGTATTCCATTCTCAAGTTTCTCCCTATCTGTAATTTAAGATTGAAGGTTAAAATGTCATGAGATGTTAATTGGGCTATAGTATTTTAAAAAATTTGTTGTGGTTTGTTACTGATGTAATTTTCTTTTCCTTTTCGAAACAGTGTCTTCCACTATCGCCCAGACCGGAGTGCAGTAGCATCACATAGATCACTGCAGCCTCGAACTCCCTGGCTGAAGCAATCCTCCAGCCTCAGCCTCCTGAGTTGCTGGGACTAAAGGCACATGCCATCATGCCCAGCATGAAGTCTCACTGTGTGGTCCAAGCTGGTCTCAAACTCCTAGGCTCAAGCAGTCCTCCTGCCTCAGCCAACCAAAGTCCTGTAATTACAGATGTGAGCCACCACACCTAGTCCTCATATATATATATATATATATATATATATATACATTTTTATTATTATACTTTAATTTATGGGGTACATGTGCGGAATGTGCAGGTTTGTTACATAGGTATACACGTGCCATGGTGGTTTACTGCATCCATCACCCCGTCATCTACATTAGTTATTTCTTTTAATGCTATTCCTCCTCTATCCCCTCCCCCACTATCCCTCCTCTAGCCTCCCATCCCCTGACAGGCCCCAGTGTGTGATGTTCCCTTCCCTGTGTCCATGTGTTCTCATTGTGCAACATCCACTTATGAGTGAGAACATGCAGTGTTTGTTTTTTTGTTCTTGTGTCAGTTTGCTGAGAATAATGGTTTCCAGCTTCATCCATGTCCCTGCAAAGGACATGAACTCATCCTTTTTTTATTACTGCATAGTATTCCATGGTGTATATGTGCCGCATTTTCCTTATCCAGTCTATCATCGATGGGCATTTGAGTTGGTTCCAAGTCTTTGCTATTGTGAACAGTGCCACAATAAACATATGTGTGCATGTGTCTTTATAATAGAATGATTTATAATCCTTTGGGTACACACCCAGTAACGAGATTGCTAGGTCAAATGGTATTTCTAGTTCTAGATCCTTGAGAAATTGTCACACTGTCTTCTGCAATAGTTGGACTAATTTACACTCCCACTAACAGTGTAAAAGCATTCCTATTTCTTCACATTCTCTCCAGCATCAGTTGTCTCCTGAATTTTTAATGATCACCATTCTTACTGGCGTGAGACACTATCTCAATGTGGTTTTGATTTGCATTTCTCTAACGACCAGTGATGATGAGATTTTTTTCATATCTTTATTGGCTGCATAAATATCTTCTTTTGAGAAGTGTCTGTTCATATCCTTCATCCACTTTATGATGAGATTTTTTTTCTTGTACATTTGTTTAAGTTCTTTATAGATTCTGGATTTAGCACTTTGTCAGATGGGTAGATTGCAAAAAATTTTTCCCATCCACTCGTTGCTGGTTCACTCTAATGATAGTTTATTTAACTGTGCAGAAGCTCTTTAGTTTAATTAGATCCCATTTGTCTATTTTGGCTTTTGTTGCCATTGCTTTTGGTGTTTTAGTCATGAAGTCCTTGCCCATGCTTATGTCCTGAATGATATTTTCTTCTAGGGGTTTTAGGTGTTACGTCTTATGTTTAAATCTTTAATCCATCTAGAGTTAATTTTTGCATAAGGTGTAAGGAAGAGACCCAGTTTCAGCTGTCTGCATATGGCTATGCAGTTTTCCCAACACCATTTATTAAATAGAGAATCCTTTCCCCATTGCTTGTGTTTGTCAGGTTTGTGAAAGGTCAGATGATTGTGGATGTGTGGCATTATTTCTGAGGCCTCTGTTCTGTTTCATTAGTCTGTATCTCTGTTTTGGTACCAGTACCATGCTGTTTTGGTTACTGTAGCCTTGTAGTATAGTTTGAAATCAGATAGTGTGATGCCTCCAGCTTTGGTTTTGTTTTTCTTTTTTCTTTTTTTTTTTTTCCTTAGGATTGTCTTGGCTATGTGGGCTCTCTTTGGGTTCCATATGAAATTTAAGGTGGTATTTTCCAATTCTGTGAAGAAACTCAAAGGTAGCTTGATGGGGATAGCATCACATCTATAAATTACTTTGGGCAGTATGACCATTTTCATGATATCGATTCTTCCTAACCATGAGCACAGAATATACAAATGGAATGTTTTTCCATTTTTTTATGTCCTCTCTTATTTTTTTGAGCAGCGGCTTGTTGTTCTCCTTGAGGAGGTCCTTCACATCTCTTGTAAGTTGTATTCCTAGGTATTTTATTCTCTTTGTAGAAATTGTGAATGGGAGTTCATTCATGATTTGGCTCTCTGTTTGTCTTTTATTGGTATATAGAAATGCTTGTGATTTTTGCACTTTGATTTTGTATCGTGAGACTTTACTGAAGTTTCTTATCAGCTTAAGAAGATTTTGGGCTGAGACAATCGGATCTGCTAAATATACAGTCATGTCCTGCAAATAGAGACAATTTGACTTCCTCTTTTCCTAATTGAATACTCTTTATTTCTTTCTCTTGCCTGATTGCTCTGGCCAGAACTTCCAATACCATGTTGAATAGGAGTGGTGAGAGAGAGTACCCTTGTCTCATGCTAATTTTCAAAGGGAATGCTTCCAGTTTTTGCCCATTCAGTATGATATTGGCAGTGTGTTTGTCATAAACAGCTCTTATAATTTTGAGATATTTTCCACGGATACCTAGTTTATTGAGAGTTTTTAGCATAAAGTGCTGCTGAATTTTGTCGAAGGCCTTCTCTGCATCTATTGAGATAATCGTGGTTTTCTTTGGTTCTGTTTATATAATGGATTATGTTTATTGATTTGCATACATTGAGCCAGTCTTGCATCCTCAGGATGAAGCCAACTTGGTCGTGATGGGTTAGCTTTTTGATGTGCTGTTGGATTTGGTTTGCCAGTATTTTACAGAGGATTGTCTCATCAATGTTCATCATGGTTTGGCCTGAAATTGTCTTTTTTCTTTGTGTATCTAGGTTTTGGCATCATGATGATATTGGTCTCATAAAATTAGTTAGGGAGGATTCTCTCTTTTGTATTGTTTGGAATAGTTTCAGAAGGAATGGTACCAGCTCCCCTTTGTACCTCTGGTAGATTTGGCTGTTAACCTGAAAGAAATATTTGATCTATACAAGGTAGAATAACAAAGCCCCAGGTACTTACATCCAGGTTTACCAAACATTTGCCATATTTGGTCAAAACCTCTTCACAAAACATGTACTGACATAGTTGAAACTTTGTGTAATAATTCACAAGAAACTTATTCTTCCTAATTTTTATTTCCATTAACAAGTTCTTTTCAGAAGATGGTGCATTGTTTCTGTTTATGAAGCTTATAATTATATTACATATGCATAGGTTCACCAAGAGAATATGCCATTATTAATATGTTTTCAAAGTTTATAAATGTTGTATCTGTGCTATTATGTTACAATTTGCTCCTTTTTTAAAAGCATTGTTTCAGATTTATCCATTTGTTATATATAACACTAATTCATTCTTTCCCACTTTTCTGTGTATTCTATTATACAAAATATATGCTTGGAACCAAACTACTCTTTTATCACTTTGCTTAGAAATATCCTCAGCTACATAGCCAATTTCATTGTTCACAAGTTCTACCTTTCAGAAAAGTTCCAAAGCCACTTCTGCATTTTTAGGTATTTGTTACAGCAGCACTCCATTTCTCAGTACCAAATTCTGTTTAGTTAGCTCAAGCTGCCACAACAAAATACCATAGACTGGGTGACTCAAACAGGATACATTTGTTTCCCCCCAGGCTGGAAGGTTCTGGCAAGAGCTATCATCCTGGCTTATAGACAATGGCCTTCTCACTGTGTCCTCACTTTACAGAGAGAGAGAGAGAGAGAGTGCACCCTCAAGCTCTTCTGATGTCTTTTATGAGAGTAGGATTCTCAGCTAAACATAATTATCTCCCATAGAGATAATTATTCCCCATCTCCAAATATCATCACATTGGGGGTTAAGGCTTCAATAGATGAATTTTGGTGTGACACAATTTGGTCTACAGCACTGAGAATGAATGGAAAATAATTAGACTTTTTTGGGGTTGTTGTATATTTTCTATATATTTACACGACTTTTGGAAGACCAAAACACTACCTTGGTGTACTTGTCAGAGGAGGGACAGATGACATTTGAGAGATCAACTTTTAGTTAAGATTTCTCTAACTTGTACCTCTTGATCTATCCTGTGTCAAATGCATCCCTTGATCTCTCCTCAGTTCTGAAATGCTTGATAGAAATAGATATGTACACTAACTGTCAGAATTCTTATATTAGTGCCTCAATGTATAGCATGAGGGTTAATATTGTAGCAAAAAAAAAAAAAAAAGGAAAAGAAAAGAAAAAAAAAACATAAGATCTTCCTTAATTTACCAAAATAGTAAATCTAAGCACTTGCATTTCTGAGAAAAATATGTAGGCATTAGTGCTACTACTAAAACTTAAAGCAAGTGATAGTGATTCCTACCACATTCATACATAACATATTTTTTGAACAATGCAAAAGAGATGTGCCTTGAATAATAATGGTTAATTATTGTGAACTTAATAGGTGATGACCTAACTTATCTGTGGTGTCGGATAGAGTTTCATTGCTGGAACAAAACAATTCGTTATTTTGCACATATATGCAATTTTTTTAATAGAAAAACACTTTTTTTTCCTGTAGCTCTGAGTAAATGTCAGGAGGCAATTTTCTGTCAGCTGACATGGCCAGCAATATACCTTCACTGTTTTGTCTTGGGGTTGTGTCAACAGTTCAGGCCATTGACATAATTTAGTTATAAGAATATATATCATATCTCCATTCTAGAAGACATCAAGTTGCTTCATTAAATTAATTATATGCTTATTCATCTGATGAGCAGAAAGTAACAACTACACAGATAAATTGGTAAGACATGTGAATGTCAGAAGGTATAAAATAAATCCCACTAAATTCAATGGCTTGTCACTGGGTGAAATTTCTAGGTGTCCAGTGGTCTAGGGCAGAGTTTGGCAAACAATTTTTAAAGAGACAAGTAGTAAACATTTTAAGTTGTTTCATACATCTCTATCACAACTACTCAACTGTGTCATTGCAACATGAAATAACCACAGTAAACATGTAAACAAATAAATGTGGCTGTTTTCCAGTTAAACTTTATCTATAAAATAAAAAATGGAGTGGGTTTGCCCCATAGGCTATAGTTTACTGAGACTTGGTATAGGGCATATTGTCATATCACTTCTAAAATAAAGGAAAAGTTGCTAAATCTTGTCCATCCTACATCTAAGAAAGAAGTACAAGAACATATAGCCTCTTTGCAATTTTGGGGGCAAGTTTCGACTTATTTGGGCAAATTTCTATGACCATTTTGTTGAGTAACCTGAAAAGCATCTGGTTTTGAGGAGGCACACAGTAGGAGAGTTTTGCTTTAGTTCCACACTGCCATGAAAGCTGCTTGGCCACTTGGACCATGTGACTCAGTTGATTCAATGCTGCCTAAAGTTTACACAGCAAATAAGAATGCCATGGAGACTTTGGAAATATGCTGTAGTGAATCACAGCTCAGCACAACTTTGTTTTTGAATCAGGTGATTCTATCCTCTGCAGTTAACTCTTCTCCTTTTGAGAAGGCTTAATACCTTGGTAGAGACTGAAGACATGGCCAGGTGACAACATACCGCTATGCAACCTAAGTTGGCCATCATTAATTGAGTGGTATCTTACCCACCGAGCCATAAATCTGGGCATATACCACAGCATACCATTATTAAATGAGTGCAGATATATGAGAATGGCATCAAGTGTGTCCTAAATAAATGTGTTTCATGACCAAGTGACACAGATGAGACTCAACAGGTAAAAGATGCCTCCCAGACCAAAAAAAAAAAAAATCATATATTTGATTCCGATATTGGTGGTAGTAATTATGGTATTTTGTGATAATTCACTACAACAGAATGAGATCACGTCTTTGCAGGGACATGGATTAAGTTGGAAGCCATTACCCTTAGCAAAATAACTCGGTAACAGAAAACCAAATCACTCATGTTCTCACTTACAAGTGGGAGCTAAATGATGAGAACACGTGGATACATAGAAGGGAACAACACACACTGGAGCCTATCAGAGGATGGAGGTTTGGAGGAGGGAGAGGATCAGGAAAAACAAGGAATGGGTACTAGGCTTAATACCGGGGTAATGAAATAATCAGTACAACAAAACCCCATGACACAAGTTTACCTATGCAACAAACCTACACATGAACCACTGAAATTAAAATAAAAGTTAAAAAAAAAGAATTGAATCACTAAGATTACATGATATCTTATAATACATATATAGTTGGTGGTGGACTTGGAATTTCAAACAGTTTTTCCTCACTTGAGATCTTTTATTATTATCATTGTACCAAAACTATGTCTGTGCTAATATAAGTTAAAGTTTAGAGAACAGGTCATTGTATCACAGTCTCAAATGAAGCCTTATGTTTTAGGCTTTATTTCAAAGATTATTCTGATATTTGTATTTAGTTATAAAATATATTGAGAATTAATTGAGCTACATTGCTCACCATCAAATTATTTTTTATTTTTGCAGTGACTCCACCAATTTTAAAGTGTACATTCCAATCCAGCTATAAGCCACCTGGGATGTGTGTGGGTGTGTGTGCATGCATGTGTGTGTGTGTGTCTATACATACATACATATATATATATATAATTGATTTATATATATATATATATATATAATTGATTTATATACCTGCTTTTTACAAAACAGTTAAGGCATGCATGGTAAAATTTCAGAGTCATTAGTCATCTGAGTCTGTATTTACAAACTATGAAACTATTTAGTTACACAAAATTTTCTGACTCAAATTTATTTTCCTTAAAAGTCTGTAATGATTTTGATAACATAGAAAGACTTCTCTAATTTTATTATATGTCTATTTAGTAGTTCTTCTGAGAACCTAGTGATAACATAATTTGTTATTTATTATTAAGTTTGAAAGTTTTCTTTATAGGACAGTTCTGATTGCATCCACCTTTCTATTTATTTTTGCTGTAATATGGTGATCTTCTGTTTCTATTTTCTCCATTTTCTTTTTAGAACTATCAATATACATTTGCTGTTTACATTTGTATTGTTTATTCAAATCTTCTGTTTGTAACCTTGCTATCATTTTATCTTTACAAATAATCTTGAGCTTTCACTATCCTTACAAATTTCTGCTTTTTTAAAAAAACAATTAAATCATTTTCTTTTTGATTCCTACTGTAGCACACTTCCAGAGTTATGTTTTTTCCCATTGAGTCCATTGTGCCTTCAGAATGACATACTGGTCCCATTTCTGCAGCATTTTTTCCTATAAACCACATGCTTGGAAACAATCTACCCAGAATCAGTGTTTCAACTGAAAGGGAATGTGGACTTTCCTTGGCTTCATTACCTATCTTCTTGAGTGATGTTTTAATTCCCTTCTTAGATTTAAAGTTTGATATATACAATTCTCAGTACAATTCTCATTAACTAGGCACCATTTATCAAGCACTGCCTGATTTTACTGACATTTCTGGGATCTTTGCATCTTCACAATATTTGGACCTCTGTCAGAGAGAATGATAGATTTTATGTGGATTTTAAAATCCCAGAATTTTATGGATATTGATTTTTTTCTCTTTATAGCTTGCTTTCAACATTTCACTTAGGTGGAGGGAATGTGGAATATCAAATGCCAAGCACTGTGCCCTTGACTACCCCTTGCTTTTGTTTATTGCACTATTGGTTTGTGAAGTTTGATCTTAAAAAGTTTCTTAATATAGCACAGCTGACATGATTATATTTACTTAAGAAGCAACATCTATGAATTAAGGAGATTGTGATTTTCTGGTTGATTACAAACATGTTTTAAGAATCTAGAAACAGAGTATGCATCAAGTGAAGTTGGGGATGTGGATAGAAAATATCTTTACCTTCTTTATCTCCTTTCAGGTGTGTGGTGTTTCATATGTCTTTATCAAGATAGAAACTAGCATTTAATCTGTACTGTCATCTCATGAGATTTATGGGCATTGAAATTACTCTTAGATCCCGACAAAGGTGCATAAGCAATATAATTGCCACGTCTCAGTCATGATCTGATTTGAGTTTTCAGCAGCATTTGTCACAGTGGGTTAACCACTTACCTCTAGAGCTTTTTTGTTTTTTTCAAGCTAAGATTCCAGACATCGGTTTTTCAGCATTTCTGCCTTATTTGTTGTTCCTTCTCGGTGTATTTTGCTGGTTTACCCTCTATTCATGACTTGTAATTTTGGATTTCACCAGGATTAGTTTAGATGTCATTCCTCTCCTCTCTGTACCTTAAATCTTAATGTGATTTTATCCTAATGACTTTAATATTATCCATACACTTATAATTCCCTATGTATAGCTCTAGTCCTATTTTCTACCTTTAAATCTTATATAATATAAAGATATATATGTTATATATACACACACACATATTTACCACCCTAAACTATTATATATATGTTGCATATATATACACACATGCACATTTTCTACCTTTAACTCTTAAATTTTATATATATATATACATATATATATATATACATGTTGCATGTATACACACATACATTTCTACACAAAAGCTTTAAATAACATTGCAGTGAATGCTTTTAACTTTATTTTGCTTCATCATCCATTTTGAGTGCAGGTTTAGTTTTCTCACCACTGCCTTTAATAGGATGATTCAGGCATTTGTCCACAAATTTAAAGTGACTCACACTTCATTTCCCACCATATATTGAGAGTGGCCTCTTCTCTCTCTCTGAGAAGCACAGGCTCGTTTGTGGCCTCCAGGCATGCTATAGATTCTCCAGGGTCTATATGTGTTAAAAATTCTTAAACTTTCACACTATGGTGGTGTCATTGAAGCCTTGTTCCTAATTTGACTCCTGATGGTGAGGCTACCATGAGGGCACCCAGGTAGGTAGATGAGTTTTATTCGAAACGGACATCTAGTAGTTGTTTCCAATATAAAATACTGTTGTCCTAATTATTTTCAAGGAGTTGCTCTATTTGAAAGAAGCCAACCGCATATTTTGGTTCATCCTTAACCTTTTTATAAAGTCATGCCACCATCCAATAAGTTAACAAACACTGACAGTTTTACCGTCAAGATATATCCAGAATTTAAAGAAAATGTGACATGCATACACAATAGAATGCTATTCAGCCATTAAAAAAATGCAATGCTGTAATTCACAACAGCATGGATGAGCCTGAAGGAGATTATGTTAAGTGAAATAAGTCAGGAAAGAAAGACAAATACCATATGTTCTCACTTACATGCAGAAGTTAAAAATGCTGATCTCATAGAGAAGTAGAGAGTAGAATGGTGGTTACTAGAGACTAGGAAAGGTAGTGAGGAGAAAGAAATAGGGAGAAAGTGGTTAAAGAATACAAAACTACAGATAAGTAGAAGGCATTATTTCTAGCAGTATATAGCACTGTAGGATGACTATAGTTAACAATAATTTATTATAAATTGTCAAGTAGCTAAAAGGGAAAACAATGTTTCTGTTACAAGAATTGATAAATATTTGAGATCATATGTTAATTACTCTAATTTGATCACTCTATATTGTATGTATCAAATGTAACTATGTACCCTATAAATATGTACTATTATTGTATATGAATTAAAAACAAATTAATAAGAAAAGATACATTCAGAATCAACAATTTTCATTATTGTTAACATTATTACTCTATACCAAGCCTTTCACATGAATTAATGAAATAACTTCCTAACTAATCATGCTTATTCTCATGGAAATAATTCTCCACCCAGTAGCCTGAGTATTTTATCTGTTTTAATGTAAGCCATGATACATCCCTTCTCTGACAAAAGTCTCCAATTATTTTCCATCTCACTCAGTATATTATAATGTATATATATGACTTTTAACAGTCTATTAGTACCAACATTTTACCACTTCAAGTGAAGTATGGAAACCTCACCTCCATTTAGGTCCCTATACTTTATCAAATCTTAAATATCACTGGCTTTAGGATCACATGATCTAATTTGTATTTCAGTCATTAAATATGAATTATGAATAATATCTTTTATTTACTTTTCTTTTGATACAGAGTCTTGTTCTGTCACCTAGGTTGGAGTACAGTGGTGCAGTCTCAACTCACTGCAACCTCTGCCTCCTGGGCTCAAACGATGCTCTGGCCTCAGCTTCCCAAGTAGCTTGAAGCACAGGTGCATGCCACCATGCCTGGCTAATTTTTGTTTTCTTTGTGGAGAAAAGGTTTCACTGCATTGCCCAGGCTGGTCTCAAACTCCTGGGCTCAAGCGATCCTCCTGCGTTGGCCTCACAAGATGCTGGGATTACAGGGGTGAGCCACTGCATCTGGCCAATATATTTACACACTCGTACATAAACTCATAGGATTATATTATATAAATACTCATGTAAAAATTCATAAGTAAAAGAATAATGTACTGTATGCATCCATATTTCTGCTCTTTCCATCATTCATTCTTTCTTCCTGATGCTCCAAGATTTATTCTTTTATCATTTTCTTTCTGTTTAAAGAACTTCCTTTAGTCAGTTTGTAAGAGTAAGTCCATTCATTACAAAATTATCTTAATTTTCCTTAGTGTGTGAATGTTCTTTATTTTTCATTTTTGAAAGATAATTTTACCAGGTATAAAATTCACAGTTGACAAATCTTTTATTTTGGCACTTAAAAAATGTATCATACCACTTTCTTCTGGCCTCCATGGTTTTAGATGAGAAATTCATTTGAATTGGTGTTTCCCTTCAGGTAATTAGTCATTTCTCCTTAACTGCTTACAAGATTTTATTTTTTGTATTTAGTTTTTAAAAGTGTAATTATGATGTATTTTGGCATGGACTTTAGGGGTTATTCTGTTTATTTCATAAGTGATGAAAATGTTATTTGCTAGGGAACTACCAATTTATAATATGATAGCACAATGGGTTTGATAGGAAAAGGGAAATGAAAGTGGTAATAGGAAGATCAAAAAGGTCTTCAAGAGGCAATTTAATATATTAAAAATGTAATAAACTTTATATGAATAAAATAGTTCACTACAGAGCAAGAGATACTTCAAAATTACTGGCTAAAAGAGAAATGTGAAAAGGAAAGTCTAAACAAAAAAACAAAAGATGGCAGGGACAGATATTTCTATCTTATAATAAACAAGTTGGTTAATGATCCTCCTGGTTCTTGGGAAGAAAGCCTCTAAATCTTTGGAGTTTTAAAATTATTAGTACTGTCTTTGTTAGTCATAATGTGCCCTAATAGTTTATGCTAATAAAGTGACTCCTGGTGGGCCCTTAGGTAATTTATGCTAATGAGACTCAGGAGGATGAAGGATGACCATGTCAGAAAGAAGAACCAAATGACTAGACAGTTGGGGCTTTCAGATATGAAATTATCAGTCTGACCTCCTGGGAGTGAAGGAGGCTGGAGAATGAGTTAAATCTTGTGGCCAGTAACTCAATCAGTTATGCCTACAGGATGAAACCCCAGCAAAAGCTCTGGACACTGAAACTTCAGTGAGCTTTGCTGGAAACCATATTCTGTGGGTATTGTAACACATTGATGTGCCAGAAAGGTGACATGTTCTTGAAGATACACAAGCTTTATGTTTGGGACACTCCAAGACTTCACCCTGTCTGCCTCTTCTTTTGATTTGTTCTAATTTATAAACTTTTTGCTACAATGAAACTGCATTTATAAGTATAATATTTTCAGTGCTCTCTGTGAGTCTTTCTAACAAATAATTAAACTAAAAAGGGTAGTGGGAGCCCTGAAATTTGTAGACAGAAGATCAGAAGTATTGGTAACCCAGAATCCCTGAACATGCAGCTATTGTCTGAAGTGAGAGGAGACTTGAAGAAAAATGTGGCCTTTTTTTTTTTTTCCAGTTTTTTGTTTCTTTTTCACTGTTATTTGTTTTAAATATTGCTTTATTGTACTTTAGGTTCTGGGGTACAGGTGCAGATCACGAATGATTGTTGCATAGGTACATACATGGCAATCCGGTTTGCTGACTCCATCCCCCATCACTATATCTGGCATTTCTCCCCATGTTATCCCTCCCCAACCTCCCTACTCCTGCTATCCCTCTCATAGTCCCCACAACAGACCCCAGTGTGTCATGCTCCCATCCCTGTGTCTATATGTTCTTATTGTTCAATGCTCACCTATGAGTGAGAACATGCAGTCTTTGATTTTCTGTTCTTGTGTCAGATTGCTGAGAATGATGGTTTCCAGATTCATCCATGTCTTTACAAAGGACACGAACTCATCTTTTCTTTAAGGCTGCATAGTATTCCATGGTGTATATGTGCCACATTTTCCTTGTCCAGTCTATCATCGATGGGCATTTGAGTTGGTTCCAGGTCTTTGCTGTTGTAAACAGTGCTGCAATGAACATATGTGTTCACGTGTCTTTATAATAGAATGATTTATAATCCTTTGGGTATATATCCAGCAATGGGATTGCTGGATCAAATGGAATTTCTATTTCTAGGTCCTTGAGAAATCTCCACACTGGTTTCCACAATGGTTGAACTAGTTTACACTCCCATCAAGAGTGTAAAAGTGTTCCTATTTCTCCACATCCTCTTCAGCATCTGCTGTCTCCAGGTTTTTTAATAATCACCATTTTAACTGGTGACATGGTATCTCAATGTGGTTTTGATTTGCATTTCTCTAATGACCAGTTATGATGAGCACTTTTTCATATGTTTGTTGGCCTCATATATGTCTTCTTTTGTAAAGTGTCTGTTCATATGCTTCACCCACTTTTGAATGGGTTTGTTTGTTTTGTTCTTGTAAATTTGTTTTAGTTCTTTGTAGATTCTGGATGTTAGCCCTTTGTCAGATGGGTAGATTACAAAAATTTTTTCCCATTCTGTTGGTTGCCAGTTCACTCTAATGATTGTTTCTTTTGCTGTACAGAAGCTCTGGAGTTTAATTAGATCCCATTTGTCTATTTTGGCTTTTGTTGCCAGTGCTTTTGGTGTTTTAGTCATGAAGTCCTTGCCTATGCCTATGT
>CAUYLG010042571.1:0-134900 GCA_963573385.1 Cacajao melanocephalus | reverse complement strand
GACTTTCCAATAATAGAACTCTATTACTTTTTTTTTTTTTTTTTTTTTTTTTTTTTAGACAGAGTATTACTCTGTCTACCAGGCGGGAGGGCAGTTTCGCAATCTCAGTTAACAGCAAACAGAGCCGCCCCGGTTAAAGTTTTTTGGGAACCGTCACACCAGCCTGGGATAAATCTTAATAATGTTTCAAAAAAAAAAAAAAAAAAAAAAAAAAAAAAGTAATAGAGTTCTATTATTGGAAAGTCATTTTCTACAGCTACACAGTTGATATGTGGAAAAACCAGCATGTAACTTCATGTGTCCCTAAAGCCCATGCTGTTTGCACCTTGCTGCCTGACCCTCCACTGAAAGGGTCTTAATTTATTACCCAGTCCGCCTGGACTTCCTGGCCTCTTTCCTCCTTTCATTGTATTTGTTCTTGTGGCTGCATCAGGATGACATCGTTATTGCCATTGTGTTTATCGATCTTCTGTGAGGCTCTCGTTTCCTCTGACCCTTTCTGTGTTTTTTATTCTTTCTGCCTAATTTGATCTGCTGTTACATGCTTCCTTCCAAGAGACTTTAATGGAAAAATCCCAAGGATGAATTATTATGTGCAAGATACTCTCCCAGGTACCGTGGGAGATGTTGGAGAACGTTTTGTGTGCTCAGGTTGCTTCTAATCTAGAGACACTGGTGATAAGGACTTCACCCGCAATGTGTTTTAAGCCCAGAGAGGAGTGTTGGAGTGAGAGCTGTGAAAGTGTAGAGGGGAGTGATCAATTCCTGTGCACACAGATGTGAGGACAGAGTTCTCAGAATGGCTGAGATTTAAGCTGGCCCATGGCATGGGTCTGCCTCCCCACTGTAGTGCTGTCCCCCGCCACTCCCTCTATACTTTGATTTTCTTTCTCTTTACTACTTGAGGTCAGAGGTAACTTGTTAGGCTTAGAGCCTCTAAATCACATTACCAGCTGAGGCTGGAGTATCCGCCCTCCACCCCGCCACCAGAGAGGCAGCATATTATAAATTCAGTGTAGTGCTTTAGCTAACTTTAGGAATGGCTGGGAATTTTCTCCCTCATTTCCGTTTTGGCTGGTCATTTGGTAGATGTGAAATTATTTTGCATAGCTGAAAAACTACAGTTCTAAGATAAGAAGTAACTATAACTAACTATCAGAGTTATAGAAATCTACGTCACACTGCTCTTTTGGTAAATCCCCTTTAATGAAGAGGAAAAATAAACACAGTTCTCTTATATGTCTTGTTGTGTTGCAGTAAATTGGCTAGATCACAGCCGAACGTTCAGAGAACAAGGAGTAGATGAAAACGAAACGTTGCTGCTTAGACGGAAGTTCTTTTACTCTGATCAGAATGTAGATTCGAGAGACCCTGTGCAGCTGAACTTGCTTTATGTTCAGGTACAGTATTTACTGTTCAGACACTGAGGTTGATGAGACTGCAGGAAGCTCCCGGCTGTATCTTGTGGCGAGCCGGAGGGCGGCGCTGGTTTCTGCCACGTTTATGGCGTCGTTTCCAGCAGGCACTGCTCATGGGTCCCACGTGTGTTTGATTGTGGTGCAGGCTGATATTCTACTTGAGCAGCTGACCATCCGGAGTAGGGCTTCCCTATGGCTTCCCAGATTGTGACCTGGTAGCCAACACTGTCCCTCTCTGCCAGACTTTGAAAGATAGTTGTATTTCACTTAACTGGCTTACCATTTCAAACGCACTAAAAGCCTTCTTAGCCGGCATCTTATAATGCAAGACAATATTGGTCAGAAAATCAGGCCTTGTCATTAACTGGAAGGAAGATATCCTCTTAATAACCTTTCATGTCTTTACCCTTATCCAGTTGTTTAAACAAACAAGTCATTTAACATGTCTGAGTTGCCATTTCCCAGTATGTAAGATGTGGGCTTTGCACTAGGTTGTTCCCAGTTTCTTGTGGCTCAAGGAAAACATCCTCCATCTTTGTCCTCTCCTACCAGCTTCCTTTCTTCCTTTCCTTCCCTCTCTCCCTTTCCTCTCCTATTTATCCATCTATCTGCCCATAGAAATAATGTAGGAGTTGGCAGACTATAGTCATGCCTTTTGTCTGTATTTGTAAATAAAGTTTTATTGGAACACAACTTACATATTGAAGTATCACATGTTGATAAATTCCCCTGAGGGTTCTATAATTGTTACACTGCTTCTGTGTATATAATTGGTGATATAATTGTCCCCTGCTTCTGTGGCTGTTCTCGCATTCCAGTGACAGAACTCAGTAGTTGTGACAGAGACTGTGTAGCCCACGAGTTTTGAAATGTTTACTGTTTGGCCTTTTAGAGAAGTTTCCCGACCCCTAAGTTAGTGGATGGAAGGATGGCATGGAAAGAGGGCTGAGAGAAAAGAGGTGGGAAGGCCAAAATGAGAGAGATAGCAGGGCCGCGAAAAGATGCTTGTTGGCTTAAGGCTCAGAGCGATAGCTGAGTGTCCATCTTAGGGCAGCGTGGGGTCATTTAACTAGAGAAAGGAAAGGCCGAAGGAAGAGGCAGGAAAGCAGCAGCAGTGATGGATGGAGAACTGGAAGGAGGAGGTCAGATCCAGCAAGCTCCTTATTTTAAGATGCATTCACCTGTCATTTCCCCTGCCTATCTTGAGTATTGAGTTCTTGTCTGTGTGTGTGTGTGTGTGTGTGTGTGTGTGTGTGTGTGTGTGTGTGTATGTGTATGTATGTACATATCGCCTTTCTTTCTCTCCTTCTATTACACTGGTCTTTATCTGGGGATGGGGATCAGGTTGATTTTATCTCTAGATATTTTGTTGCTAGCTTTATGATTTAGGATTGTAAAAAGTACACTGTATTTGTCCTTTCGCCTCTTTGAAGCTGATCATTTTGTATGAATGTCCTTTGCCTCTTTTTCTTTTTATAATCACTCTGCCTTTCTGGATTGTCATCAAACTTTGCTTTTGCCATACAGAACACCTCTAATGTTTTCCATTTACAGGCCGTTTTGGACAGAGAATTGTTTTTCTTTTGCCTTAGTTTTCTCCCATGAGGTAATCATCCACTGTGTCCTGCACACGTCACCGTGGGTCGGCTGGCATTGTCCCCTGCTCTACAGAGATCGTGTGCTGGGCCATGGGAACGTGTTGATCGAGAGAATGTGTTGTTCCCCCAAGCCTCTGATGCTTTTCCTTCCTCTTGTGTTTCAGGCTCGGGATGACATCCTGAACGGCTCTCACCCTGTCTCCTTCGAGAAAGCTTGTGAGTTTGGTGGATTTCAAGCCCAGATACAGTTTGGACCTCATGTAGAACATAAACACAAACCTGGATTCTTAGAGTAAATGACATTTTGTTTCTCTTTTTTTCTCTTTTCTCCTCTCTTCTTTTCCTTTCACCTGTTTGTTTTTGAGGGAGGTATCTAAGATCATACCCTAATTTCTGTCAGTTGTGAGAATGATAGCTCTTCGTCAATCAAGTAGATGACTAAATTTGCAGATTTTGGGGAAAGCAAGAGAAATTCAGAAGTTTTTCTTGCTGAATTGAAATTCAGTGATTTGTGTCCCCTTCCACCCCCTTTTTTTCCTTCTATCTCCTCTTAATGCAGAGGAAAGTTAAAAAAAAAAAATCCACTCGAGAGAGTCTCTTGTGGTCACTGTCATGCTTTACCTAGAGTGCAGCCTGTAGGAGGTTTGGAAGTAGGGCCATGGTGTGAACGCCAATGGGGGATGGGAGGACATGAGCTTTCCTGTAGGATGTGCCAGTCAGCATGAAATGTGTCCAGGAGGCCATTCATTGTATTGTGCATTCAGTGTATTGTGTTCAAGTGTATCGTGGGAAGAGTATAACGGAGAGGCTTCTTTGGCCGTTGACTCCACTTTTACTTTGGTGGAAAGTCATTGGGACCAGAATATGGTTTTGAGTAAGGAGAAAACTTAACTTGTCTTCTGGTGGCAGAGAATGCCTGGCCAATATGCTATTTGGTCTGAACTGAGTTGTTACCCCCGAAAAAGCAAAACTCTGCCTCGGGTGAATGAATCCCAGGGAGCCTTTACAGGGTGCTGCTGTGTCCTGTAGTGTGCCACACATTGTGAGCCTGAGGCTGAGGATGGCTCTGAGCAGTTCCTACCACCTGCTTTGTTTTGTATTCTCCAAAGGAGTCAGATGGCTGGGTGGTCCTCAGGGCCCGTTTTTACCCCACTAGGCTGGCTTCCTTCCTCAGGAGCCTTGGGAAGCTTGCCTTTGTGTTCAGCCACCTCTCGACGGCCATGTGCACAAGTTCCTTTAGCAGTTTCCACCACATTCCCACCTTCTAACCTCACAGCTGGCCCCTCAGATAAAACTGATGTCATCAGCCTGAGGATTATGGCCACGGATATTGAGGAATAAACACCAAGAGCTAGTGAGGCCTTGGAGGAAGCAACATTTTGTTTCTGTGTTTCTAGAGTGACTGGTGACCAATAGAAAATAGAGGGAAGATTGATGAATCCAAACAATTGAAATATAACGTTGACCTATTTGTAGGCTTTTGTAGCTGTGATTCTGTGTCTCCCTAGTAGGAAGGAGATCCAAATGTAGCCATTCACTGGGTTCCTGTATTGATGATGATGCCACCCTGGTCATTTTATTAGCTCACTTTCTCCATAGCCCTGGGCAGCTAGTTCTCAGGATTCCCTTGTGAATTGAGAACATGCTATTCTATTTGATAGATAGGGAAGAAGCAGAAGAGAGAGAAGTGGCTTATTCGCGGTTACTTAAAGAGGTTATCTGCAAATAGCTTCTGACTTCTAACGCTGGGCTCTCATTTTCAAAGGCATTCCTACTGTCAGTGAAAGGCAAAGTTGCCCCTTTCCCCGGGTTTCCACTATGCAGCAAAGGTGCTTAAAAATGGGATTACAAGGTGCTTTTGTGTATTTCCTAGTATTGTGGATTGTACCAGCCACATCATCGTGAATGTTACCTTACAGCTGACTGCCTGTGTCGACCTTACAAACTAATATCAATAATATTAGTATTGGTCTTAAAATTATGTACTGCAGTTTCTGGTCCTGTTGAATGCTACACACTCACACCCCAGCAACAGTATTCTTCTCTTAATAATCTGAGACAGCAAAAGTTCAGCAATTGCACTGAGTTCATTTCTTTTCTTCTAAGATTATAATATGAAGTTTATGCCTGTAGTGCTACCTGTTCTGTTATTCAGATTCCAAATTAAAATAAGGTGGTTATGCCTGGTGGCAATTATTTTTCCTTATGAATTTGATTTACTTTTTAGTTAGACCCAATCTTGTCTAGGTAATGAGGCATTTTTATTTAATGTAGATATTTAATTATGTACATTATTGCTCATACCATGCAGGTAAAACTTCTTGAGGATATAAATCCCTTCTTAATTAAAACAAAACAGTGAGGCCATATTTTGCTGATTTGTGAGTTAGATAGCCAGATCCTGTTTTTGCCTGGGCTGACCCTGGTGACTGGCCGGGCTCTCTTTTACAGTCTTTATATCTTTTCCATTCTAGCTTTCATATGTGCAGTCTGCTTAAACAATTTAGGGTTTTAAAGGAATAATGAGAAGGTTGGACTTGTGACAGCCAGGCTGAAGATGCAGCCCCCAGAAATATCAGTTACATAGTTTCTGAAGCAGATACATAGGGATGTGAGCAAGAGCGTATCTTTTAATTTTTTGAAAACTTGCTCAGCATTTTTGCTCTGAGTAGCAATATGGACCTCCCCCCACTTCTCTTTCTTTCTTTCCACGGAGTTTCGCTCTTGTTACACAGGCTGGAGTGCAGTGGTGTGATCTCGACTTGCTACAACCTCCGCCTCCGGGGTTCAAGCACTTCTCCTGCCTCAGCCTTCCTAAATAGCTGGGATTATAGGCATATGCCACCACACCCAGCTAATTTAGTATTTTTAGTAGAGACAGTTTTCTCCATGTTGGTCAGGCTGGGCTCGAACTCCTGACCTCTGGTGATCTGCCCACCTCGGCCTCCTAAAGTGCTAGGATTGCAGGCGTGAGCCATTGTGCGCAGCCACAATATGGACATTGTAATGAGATTCGCTTTCAGGTTTCTTCAGACTTTCTAGTAATTTCTGGATTTGGTATTTTTCAGTAAACGTACTCATTTAGAATAATGAAAATCATCAGAGCCGAAAAGATTTTCAGAGTTTTCAGGGATTTAAGGATTATTTAGTATATCCATCTCCTCTATTGATGGGGAAAATAAGTGCTAGGGAGAGACAGAGACAAAGCACGGAACAGTCAAGTCTGACGCGGCAGAAGAAAGCTGGGTCTCCCAGATTGAGTCTGATGTGCTTTATCTCCAGGACGGTTTTCCTCAGGTCACCTTCAGAGGGTCCTAAGAAGGGACATTTTGTTGGTGCATGAAGTAAAAACAACACATAATCTAGTAATCAGGTATTTGCTTTGTGATTTTCTGTGTTCAGAAAATGCTTGCAGAAAATATGGCATGTGATGTGGATTTTTGTACAAGTGTGTAGGGTTCATATGAAATTTTGTTACCTATATGTGAGCCTGGTGTTCTTTAACTCATTGAGGACTTGCATATGTTTTATTGTGCCAGGTATAGGGAAGATACAAGGGAGGTACTGTATACTAAGTCCTTGTTTTTGTGACTCTACAGTCTGTATGGCACATAAATATATGAAATGGTTATTACGCAGAACCAAAACTTGGCTGTGATCATTTCAACAAAGTCCAACCTTTTAACTATGTTTTAAGTGCACGATGGTCTGTTTAGGAAGTTGAAAGTTTATTCAGGAAGTTGAAAGTTGCAGTTCAGGCTATGGGGACTACTATGGATTGTTTCTAGAAAGGTGGGAAGAGTATCATGCAAGAAGCAATGTTGATTAAAGAAACTGACAAAGTAGAAGGTAAATCTAAAGAATAATTAACTCTTAAAATAACAATAACAAAATATAATAATGACTAATTTCTAGACCCTTAAAAACACTGTGGAAAACTTTAAGAAGTCGGTGGTCAGAGTAAAAGCCTTCTATAGACTGTATTTTATTGGAGAAGATAAGAGTTACTGGTAAACTTCAGATCTTAAATCAAGTATACGTGATGGAATTGAAGGTGACTCTCAGTGACTGATACGAATGTTCAGTATACAATTTTTTCAACATTGTGTCGCGTTTGGAATTTTTCATAATAAAATTGTTGGGAAAGAAATAAAGATAGCCTAACAGAATAGACAGCCTGTGTATAGAAACAATGAAAGAAACCAGACTTAACAAGTTCTTTAAGAAAATTTTACTTACTGGTCAAAACAAACAAGAAGAAATAATCTGTATAGCTTTCAAGTCAGTGGGGGTAGGAGGTAAGAAATGGAGACAGCTTGACCATTAAAATAGGAGTTGTGCAGGGTGGCTTATGGAAACAAGGTGAAAAGCAGGTATGAATTAGATATGGTAAACACTTTTAAATACATTAGGCATCATACCAAATGTAAGTAAATGAAATGCAGCAATTAATAAACAGAGATTCTCATTGAATGGAATTATTTTTAAAGTCCAGGTCTGTACTGTTTCTAAAAGACACATTTTTAGACCAAAGAACAGAGAGAATAACAGAGAAAAATTTAAATGCATTGAAACTGATACACCAGGAAATTTCTCCTGAAATCAAAGCTGGACCAGGTACATTTGGTGTTACACAAAATAGACTCTGAGGCAAACAAAGCATAAGTCAAGATAAAGAAGATTATAAAGATAGAAGAACTAATTCATCAGGATACTAAATAATTGTGAACCTAATTTGCTTAACATTGTATTAAATGGATATGTAAGAAAAATAGACAATATTACAAAAACTTCACATATACGATTTTAGTGAAGTGATTTAACATACTTCCCTTAGTGAATGATTAGTAGAGCAAGATCCAAATAGAAGAAAGAAAATATTAAAAAGAAAGGAATGAAATAGAAGCCACAGAAAATCAATAAAACCAAAAGCTGGTTCTTTGAAAAACTTAATAAACCTTGGGTAAATTTGATCAAGAAAACCAAAAGAAGGAAACGGCAAAATAAGGTAAAGAGAAGTTAAAAAGCAGTTGAGAATGTGATAAACTTGAAACCAAAATGTGGCAAATTTAGAAAAAATGGGTAGTTAGAAAATTGGAATAAATCTATAATCTTGAAATAAACTGACTTATCAGTTTAAAATATACCAATCAAAAAAACAACAAAATAAACAGTAGGCCCAGGCTATTTCAGAAAATAAAGTAAAGCTCCTCATCTTCATTTGAAACTAGCTGAACTGTAATATCAAAATGAATACAGACAATAGAAAGCTTTTAAAGTGAATATAGATGTCTTCCTCACAAACGTTATTAAAATATTATCTAAGTCCAGCGTGACATATGTTCATGTGTAAGTGCAAGTTAGAACTAAATAGTGTTTCTTTAAAGGATGCAAAATTCATTTATTTAACAAATTTGTTGAGTGCCTTCTATGTGGTAGACAGTAGGTATTGGAGATACAGCAGTGAAAAACACAGTCCAACATTCTGCCCTCATGGAACTTAAATTCTAGTGCAGAGAGGCAGATGTTAACTAATGAGTAAAATACATAATATATTGATGAGGAATGCTAAGATTAAAAAGCAGAAAAAAGGAATAGGGAGTTTGTGTGTTTTAGGGATAGAGAGAGAATCTGACATTTTAGAATGAATTGGCAAAAGACACATCTTAACAGTAGAAAATCTGTTTGTATACTTTACCATGTTAGTTTTTTACTTAAAAAAAAAAACTATATGATTGTCTTAGTTACTGGAGAGAAAGAATTTGAGAAAATGAAATAATCTTGATGACAAAAAAAAAATAAAACTGCATGGCATGCCAGAAATTCATGAAAACGTTCTTAGTCTACTAAAGGATATCTATAACAAGTATCATAATTAATAGTTTAATATTTAATTTTAATGTCCAGAAGGATGCTTGTTACCAGTGCTTCTTATCAACATGATACCAAATATCCTAATGAGTGCAATAAGGAAAGAAAAAGAGCTAAACCATATCAGGATTGGATAAACAAAACTGTCATTAGTTACAGGTGATAGTATTATCTACGTAGATAATCAGTCAGTCTACAGAGAACCTTACCAGAATTAACAAGACCTTTAAGCATGATTTCTTGGGGGAAAAAAAAAAATCAACATGTAATAGCAAATAGTATTCTCATACAAATCATCAAGGAGGAAATGTAATTGAAAAAAGGGAGTTACCTTTTACAGTAGTAACAAAAAGTGTAATTTACCTAGGAAGACAGCTCAACATCTCACCAATAAAATGGTTAAAGTCTGTTGCAGAGCATAAAAGGAAGTCTGAGTAAATGAAGTAGTTTGCTGTGCTAATGGGTAGGAAAACTTGATATCAAGTGAAGCACTTCTACCCAAACTTAGATTCAGTTCAATTCCAATCACTTACATAATAATGAGAAAGCTTTTTCTTAATATAGACATCTCAATAAAGCTGTTAAAAATTAATATGAACTAGTCAAAGCTCAAGAATGGTTAAGGCTAATTGAAGATATATGAAGGAGTCATACAACTACCACAATTTTTTATAAAGGTAAAGTAATTAGAACACTATATTATTGTCATAAGGTGATAGAGTAATTCAAAAGTAATCTACCTTTATTAAAATTAAAATGTCTTATTAGGCAAAGACATCATCAAGTTAAGAGGAAAGCTCCAAACTGGAAAAAGGAATTTGCCTATTTGCAATGAATATTCCAAGATCTGATTAATATCCAGAAGATATTAAAAAAGAAAAAAAAATCTAAAATAAAACATCACCCAGGATATCAGTAGGCACTTTAAAGAGGAGGAAATGTAGTTGGCTTATAAAGACATGAAAAGACGTTTAAGTTAATAAGTGATTCAGAAAATGCAAAATCAAAAGGGATAGAGCATTTCGTGTCCCTCAGATGGGCATATATTTAAATGTGTGAAAACAGCAAGGTCCTTATAGAGGAAACAAGGTATTTCAGAATCCGAATCTTTGTATTTAAAAATATGTACACAAAGAAAACAGGATGTATTATTGTTTATAGATACAAGGAATTATAGGAAGATATTAAAATATCTGTGGAAACTTCAAAAAAGTGGCTACCTAATAAAGAAAGGATACGGGACTTCCGCTCATTCTATAATCTCTAGTAACAGAAGAGAAGTAGCAATCATGAAGTAAATATGGCAACGTGCCAACATGTATTTCTCCTTGGTGGTAGGTGTATAAGTTAAGAGGCATATACTTTTCTATAATTTGAAATGTTTCACATTCAACTTTTTTTTTTTGAGACAAAGTCTCACTCTGTCACCCAGGCTGAAGTACAGTGGCACAATCTGGGGCTCAAGCAATCCCCTCGCCTCAGCCTCCCCAGTAGCTGGGACTTCAGGCATGCGCCACCATGCCTGGCTAATTTTTGGATGGGGGGGGGGTCCTGGTTTGATGCCCAAGCTCGTCTTGAACTCCTGGGTTCAAGCAATTCAGCTTCCCAAAGTGTTGGGATTACAGGCTTGAGACAGCGCGCCCAGCCCACTTAACATTTAAACAAAAAAATGGTTACAGTAGTCTAGGCTTGAAGTGATAAAAGTTTATATTCATCAAAATTGGCTATTAACACGTGGTCAAGGCAAAAGTAATAGGCATTGGAGGCCAGACAGAAAGGTTGCATGACTCTGCATCTTATGGGAAGAAAATGGTCCAAAGGCTGAGTGTGGGCAGGCTTAGGAAACCTCTCTCATATTGACTACCACAGCCTCCTCTTCCTGTTTGGGAATTCCTCAGAAGTATTTTACTGAGAAAACAAAGCAGTCCAGGGCATGAATCTTTGTTGAGAAAGAATTCACAGTGGACTTGGAAATTTTCCCCCACAAACTCAAGATAATTCTACTGTCAACAAGCAAAGCTTTTGACCCAGTAGGAGGCCTTAAGCCAGTTTTTCACTTGGCCTCTCTTCAAACACATATTCGTCCTTTGGAGTTGGTCATCTGTGTGCTTTTGTTAGAATAATTTGGCTATTGATTCTGTTTTCAAACCAGAAAGCTGGCATTTCAACTTTTGTTTTCATCAGCTCTCTTAACGTTATAATCTTCACCACTATCCTCCCACTAAGTTAAAAGTAAAATGCAGTTAAGAAGCCACTTGCGTACTTTTAGCACTATGGTTTTCTCCCTGTGAGCTTCTCTCTTCTGTTCCTGACAGCCCAGAGCTCTCCTATCCTCTCCATTTTCGGAGGTAGCGACCATTCAATAGTGTCTGTATTGTTTTATCCTAGCAGTCTTCTGAGGTTGGTGCCTATCTCCCTAACTACTTTCAAACTCCAGAACTTTCGAACCAGGAACCGCTGAAGGTATCCAACCCTGAGCTGTCTCTGAGTTCCTGGGCAGTGGTGTGTCCTTACATTAAAAGACATTTGGATTGGTTCAGGATCACAGAACTGCTGTGTGACCAAGATAGGTCTTCAAATCCAGTTCCTATGTTTCTACCATGCTGTTGTGGTTTGAATGTGTTCTCTCCAAAATTTGGGTGTTGCCAGTGTGATAGTGTTAAGAGGTGGGACCTTCAAGGCATGATTAGGTCAGGAGGGCTTTCCCTCATGAATGGAATTAAGGCCCTTAGAAAAGAGGCTTCACGCAGCATTCAGCTAGCTTGCTCTTCTGCCTCTTTGCCTTGTGAGGACATAGCCTTTTTCCCCTCCCCAGAGGATGCCACCCTTACCAGACAGATGAACCTGTCAGTGCCTTTACCTTGGACTTCCCAGCCTCCAAAACTGTGCAGAAATAAATTTGTTCTTCATAATTGAATTATGAATTGTAGAATTAAATATAATTGAATATAATTAAAAGACTGCTCATTACCCAGTCTGTGGTATTCTTTTGCAGCAGCACAAACCAACTAACAAGCTGTTTTCACTTTCCATTTTTTCTGGTTTTTTTTGAGATAGAGTCTTGCTCTGTCAGCCAGGCTGGAGTGCAGTGATGTGATCTCAGCTCACTGCAACCTCGACCTCCTGGGGCAAGTGATTCTCCTGCCTCAACCTCCCCAGTAGCTGGGACTACAGGTGTGTGCTACCGTCCCTGGCTAATATTTGTATTTTTAGGAGACACGGGGTTTCAACATTTTGACCAGGCTGGTCTTGAACTCCTGACCTTATGATCTACCCGTCTTGGCCTCCCAAAGTGCTGGAATTACAGGCATGAGCCACAGCACTCGGCCTTACTTTCCACTTTTTTTTTTTTTTTTTTTTTTGGCCACTCTAAGCATTTCTCAGCTGACTCAGTGCTTCCTCCCACCTGTATTATCACCTCATTTCACCAGAACTTAACCGTGCTACTCTCAGTTGCAGACATTTGAGTCTGAATTCATATCCAAGTGTGTCTGAATCTGTAATTTGAGCTTTCAGCCCACTGTGTCAGTGGTTCTCCAACTTGAGTCTGATCGGAATTATCTGAAGGGCTTGTTAAAAGATGCCTGACCTCACCCCTAGAGCCTCTTATCCAGCAGGTGTGGGGTGAAGCCTGAACACTGGCATTTCTATCACATTCCCAGGTGCTCCTGATGGTTCTGGTCCTGCGGCCACACTCTGAGAACCTTATGTGATACTAGATTTGACATGTCGTTAATCATTTGGTGAATCAACATCAGGGTTGGAGTCAGGATCCTGGGTGTTCCAGCATCCTCTGGTTGATGCTGTCCCTATTGTACCTCCACCATCCCTCCCCTCCATTTCTCCACCCTGTGCTGGGTGGACAATCTACTACTTTGTGTGTTCATTTGGATTCCTCAGCTCTCACAAATGAGGCGACATCCCTTGTTTTCAATTCGTATGAGCGATAACACTCAGGTTGGAAGCCTCTGCTTTTCAAGTGGTAAAAACCAACTTACAGACATGGTGACTTTCCGGTAGTCATGCAGTGACTTGATGGCAGCCCTGGGACAGATAAGAGGCAGTTCACATTTCCCCCAAATCATAGCTGCCTCCTGTGTACTTGTAACTTATGGCCAGACTGGGAAACATCTTTGTAACGTCTCTTTTGGAATTACTTGTAGAAGCAGCTTAAATTTTACATAAGAAAATGAGGTTTGATTATATACATACACAGTGAAATAATATTTAGCCTTAAAAATGGAGATACTGCCATTTGTGACAACATGGATGAACCTAGAGGACATTATTATGTCCTCTGAGTGGAATAAGCCATACTTAGAAATGCAAATACTGTGTGATCTCACTCATATGTGGAACCTTATAACAAAGAATTCAAATACATAGAAACAGTAGAAAAGTGGATTCTGAGGGTGGGGAAATGGGGAGATAGTGGTCAAAGGGTACAGAGGCTCAGTTACGTAGGATAAATAAGTCTGGAGACCTCATGTTCCTTGTGTACAGCATGAGCGCTATAGTTGATAGTATAGTATGCTGGAAATTTTAAAAAGTAAATTTTAGGTACTTTTATCACACACGTAAAAACTGTGAGATGATGGGTATGTTAATTTGCGTGACTGTACTAATTCTTTCACTATGTATATTGTATGAAAACGTCACGTTGCATACTTTAAATATATACATTAAATAACAAAATTGCAAGTCATCCTTCCAAAAGTAGAAAATGAGGTTTTGGTGATATCTGTATTTGAGTTCAGATCCTGCTCCCCGAGATGTGTTAAATTTCCCTACCCTGATTCCACTGTCTTCTGTGTATTGGTGGCCACCACCTGGTCTTCATTATCATAATCTGATTGTTACTTTATTCCATAGGGACTGAAATACTGGAAAAGTGGGATATTGTTTGACTAAAGGGTAACTTGGAGGGGTCAGGGTGTGTAGTGGCCCAGAGCATGGTCCCTGGTGCCCACGGATGAGACAGCGTGTGGGCTGTGACCCTGGGCACCTTAGCCTCGGTAAGCTCAGAGTCTGTTTGTAGAATGGGGTCTTTGCTTCCTACTGGCTTTTGTCAGAACTCAGTTAATCTGCTAGTGTTTGTAAAGCACCTGAAACAGGTGTTGGCCTTCAGTAAATGGCAGCTCTTTTAATAGTAGAAACTCTCTCTCCACCTGGTTTGGACTTTGGTTAGAGAGTCCAAAAAGTTGTTTAAAATGTAGAATCATAACAAGTGACATCTACCCCTCGAAACCCTTTATTCTAACATTGAACATACACATTTGTTCCTAGTGTTTTGATGTAGGGCCAAGGTTTTTCCTTGTGTAAGTTTCCTGATGGGGTGTCCACAGTGTCTTGCATGAACCATGCATAATGCATCATCTGTGAGACAACCATGAAGCAATCTGAGGACAGAATATCTTTAGATTTCCATGATTTTTTTCTTTTCAGTATTTTACAGTTGTCTTATCTTTATGTCATTTAATACATTTTATAACTTTTTTTTTCTTTGAGACACAGTCTCACTCTGTCACCCAGGCTGGCGTGCAGTGGCGCAATCTTGGTTCACTGCAACCTCCGCCTCCTGGGTTCAAGCAATTCTCCTGCCTCAACCTCCTGAGTAGCTGGCATTACAGGCACCTGCCACCATGCCCGGCTAAATTTTGTATTTTCAGTAGAGACGGAGTTTCATCATATTGGCCAGGCTGGTCTTGAACTCCTGACCTTGTGATCCACCCGCCTCGGCCCCCCAAAGTGCTGGGATTAGAGGTGTGAGCCACCACACCTGGCCAACTATTACCTTTAGGAAGAATGCAGTAGCTCAATTTTTATACTATTTCTGCAGCTTATGAGCTATGTCATTCTATCACATAATTATGTGCTATCCAGCCAGCTGCAACAAGTTGGAGAGCAAATACAGCAGACTTGACCAGAGCAGAAGTCGGGGTTTGTGAGAGGAGTCTGTTGGTGCAAACTTTGAACCTCTCATACATCTTAGAGAGGCTACTAGAGATTCATGTACTAACTTTACTGGAATAGAGAGTTTGAATTATTATGACTGCATTCAGAAAGGGCCATGCTTAAAAGGCTGGCAGTCGGGTTTGGTGGAGAAGTGAGTTCTCAATACACAGTTTGTAGATGGCTGCCCTTTGAAGGTGAGAACATTTAAGGAGACAGGGGGAGGGATTTTGCTTGGTTAGAACGTGCTTAATTAGGAATATTTCCAATCAGGTATGACAATCTGACCCATTTTTTTCTCCGACGAGGCTGACAGATTGCACTTGTATACATGTCCCAGATGTTAGGAGCTTTCCAGACTCAGGTTCGGTAATCAAAACAACAACTGAGCTGGAACTACTGCACTGCTGGCTGTCAGGCCTTGATGACACGCTGCCTGCTCCCTCCCGCTTTGTGCTGACATGGCATGCACGGCCGATTTACTGGGGACAATGCATGCCACACACATGTGCACACTCTTCATATCTTAAAATGGTTTTTAAACTCCCCGCAAACCGATTCTTGAGACCTCAGAGCTAACACCTGCAGTGCACCTTCTGATGTTGTTTTCAGTAACTCCTGAAGACTGCACGGGAGGCACATTCAGATGGGCTGGTTTGGCGGAGTGTGAATGGACGGAGCTTGCTGCAGCACAGGATTTTCTTGCCATAGATGGTCAGCATGTACTACCCCTGCTGGGCCCCTGGACACCACCATCTGGCATTCTTCTAGTGACAGTCATTGCTCTGAGAGAGTTTGCCATGGAGCCCTTTTTGGGTGCTTTTGGTAACGTTAACCAGGTCTGTGTTGCTGATGTAGGAGCCATTGTCTAGAGGCTGGCAGCAGTGGTCCTCTCATGATGCCACTTCTTTAAATGGGCCCCTGGAGAAAGCATGAAGCAGCTGTGTGTTCATGTGGACCCTCTCTTCTTCTGGGAGGGCAGAGGCTCTCTGCTACTTACCAACAAGTCCTGTGCCTTCAGCTAAGCCTTGACCTCTCTGAAAGTCAGACTCCTTTAAGGCTGACCTCTCTGAAAGTCAGCCTCCTCTTTTACGATGTTGGTGCCTTCCAACTCTCTCTGAATCATTCATTTTTACCCATGAAGTTGCTTAATGATAATCTTAATGTCAAACTGCTGCAGAGTAGATATTTCTTAGATCCCTTCTGCTGATGAACTTGGAATCTTCTCTTTTTCTCTTGTTAGTGAAATCATACTCTTTTTTCTTTTGTGACTGGCTTATTTCCCTTAGCACAGTGTTTCCATATTGTAGCGTGTTTCAGTACTTACTTCCTTTAGATCCAAATGATTTTCCATTGTATGGAGAAACCACATTTTATCCATTAGTTGATGGACTTTTGAGTTACTGTCATCTTTTGGCTGTCATTAATAATGCTTCTGTGAACATTTATGTTCACGTTTTTGTGTGGAAGTGTTTTTGTTTTTTTCTAGGCATATATCAAGGAGTAGAATTGCTGTGTAATATTTTAAGGAACTGCCAAACTTTTTTTACAGCAGCTGTACCATTTTACATTCCTGGCAGCAGTGTGTGAGGGTCCTAGTTTCTCTGTGCCTTTGTCAACACTTGCTGTTGTCCATCTTTTTTATTGTGGCCATCCTAGTGGGTATGTAGTAGTGTCACACTGAGGTTTTTCTTTGCATTTTCCTAGTGGCTAATAATGTTGAACAGACTTTCATGTGCTTATTGGCCATTTGTATCTCTTCTTTGGAGAAATGTCTGCTCTTGTTCTCTGCCCATTTTTAATTGGGTATTCGTCTTTTCATTATTCAGTTATAAGTTTTTAAAATATATTCTGCTTATATTGTAATTTCCTCATATATAATTTGCAAATGTTTTCCCCCATTCTATGTATTGTATTTTCACTTTCTTGATGGTGGTATTAGCAATTTAAAAGCTCATAATTTTGAAAGAGTGCGGTTTATGTTTTTCTTTTACCACTTGTGCTTTTGGTATTGTATCTAAAAACTTTTTGCCTCAATCAAGGTCATAAAGATTGACTCCTGTATTTTCTTCTGGGTTTTATAGCTTTAGCTATGACATTTATGTCTGTCATGAGAGGTAGGGGCTCCGGTTTCTTTTACATGTGAACATCCTATTGTCCCAGCACCACTGTTAATGAAAGTATTCTTTCTTTGCTGAATTGTCTTGGAACCCTTGTTGAAAGTCAGTTGACCATAAAGGTGAGGGTTAATTTCTGGACTCTCAGTTCTCTCCTTACATCATCACTGCACTGTCTTGGTTACTATAGCTTTGAAGTAAACATATTTCTTATATCTTTTTAAATTTATTATGCCCTCCTTTTCACCACTACTACCAAACTATTTATTTTTGAAGAAACTAAGTTATTTTTAAAGAATTTCTTGTGTTTGGGTTTGGGTAATTGTATCCTGAAGGTTATCATTAAACATGTTTCTCTATTCCTCTTTTTGTAACTGGTGTTTAGATCTAGGGGCTCAATTAAATTCAGTTTCAATTATGTATTTACTTACTCTTTATTGACAAGAATACTGTCAATAAAGAGTATTGTATGACTTTTGTATCAGTCGGGAGGCATATATTGTCTGGTTGCCCTACTTTGATTAATATTAAAGTTGATTATTGGGTTTAGATGTTATCAGACAGATCCATCTATTATAAAGTTGCTGATCAACTTATTTTTTGGTCTTATAGTCATTTAAATTTGCTTTGATCTATCAGTTATTTCATTAAAAGTTCAAAAATGATGATTTTGGACTTGTTATTTTTTTTCTACATTTATTAACTGTGATTCTTGCCCTTATTAACATTTAGAAACATCAGAATAAATACTTGTTTCTTTCCCTTCATTTACAGTTTTCAATATGAGTTGGGACCTTAGCAATTTCTTAAGGTGACCAATGATTTTTTCTAAAAATCTTTGTGGATATTAAGTATCTGTGCTTTAACTTACTGCGGTCATCCTTTTTCTGATACTCAAATTGTCCCATCGCTTGGTATTAATTATATAATGTCTGGGATTTGCTTCAGAATAATCCGGGGGGAGGTCAGTGGGATAGGGAAATAGATGAGTCATGACTGAGTTGATGATTGCCGAAGCTGGATGGATGGGTTTATTATTTTGTTCTCTCTTTTTCAGTATAAAGTTTTAAGTCATCCAATTTTTGGCTAATGGGAACTCATTGATGCTGAGAACCAGCCCAGCCCGGTACATGGGTGTCCTTAGTCCCAGCGGTGATGAGGGATTGAGAAAAGGAAAATAAAGACAGAGACACAAGAGTACGATTTACATTGTGGGTCTGGGGGGGCCAACAGGAAGTGTGGGAATGCATTGGCCCTGGGCTCTGGGCTCCAAACACTTTTATTATGTGCACAATCTCATTGATCTTAAGGGCATGGAAGGGAAGGGTGAAGGTGTAGGTAAGATAGCCAGGGTGGGGAGAGCATTTGAGAGCATTGTAAGACGTGCTAAACTAGTACTCTGAGTTTATCACTGATTGTTAATCAGGGTGTGGCTGCCACGGAAGTATAGCGGATTAGGAGCCACGGAGTCTGACCACTCCCAATGCATCAAGGGGCTTTTATCTACCAAGCATTGAGGACAGAGAGCAATTAAAATCACTCCATATTCCCAGAACCTAGGCAGAGCCTGAGGCCTTCCGTGATCTCTGCCCAGCAAGGCTTTTCTCCTCCTTGCCAGCTCCCATCTGCAAAGACCTTCCCAAATCTTGTGAGCAGAGGTCAGCTCCCTTCTCAGAGATCTTTGGTTAAGCCCTCTTTACGAGGCCCTCATGCAGTCTCCATGTTGAGAAGGCATTTGTGGGACCGGAGCAGTATTCCCTGCTCTGTAACCACCCCGAGGTATTCCCTGGTGTTACTGTACTCTCGGGTGGTCTTTACCCTAGGTCTCCTGTTGCTGCTTGATTTCTAATTAACTGCAACAATAATGTAGTTTAGTTCAGTGTATAAACTTCAGTACACTGTGAGCCAATCATGCTTATAATTATAGAGCTAGAATTAACATAGGTTTCCCCCTGGCCACCTTGACCCACAATTGATACCGGCTCCAGTATCATCTTGGTAGCTTCCTTGATTCAAGCCACAAGAAGTCCCAGCAACATTTTATACATTTCCTGCCTCACACCAAGAATCAGTGATTTATCTAAGACTTGCTGGTTCCTTTTAGTGGAAATGGTATTTAGAAGAACATCTGGCCTAGGCACTGGGGGTGCCACCAGGTTGTGCTTGCTCCTGGCCTTTAAAGGGGACGTAGCTAGAAAATGTATTTCAGGAAAAGAAAACTGAATCAGGCACTCAGGCCAGTATTTCCAGTTCAAATAAAAGATGGAAGAATTTTTAGCCAAGTCTTCTTGCATTTTATTTTTATCTATTGTATGTTGAAAAGGTTGGTTTCTAACAACAACCATAATCACTCATTTACTTTATCCTATTATATATAACATCCTACTTATATATAATGTGATATCCTAATTTTAGTGTGTGTGTGTGTGTGTGTGTGTAGACAGGAGGGAAAATGGATGCTAATTTTAAATATTAACATTTTTACCAACAAGTCTACTATGGTTTATTTTGTCCATAATATCCTACAAGGGATGTATAGTCAAAAGACTGTTTTGCAAAGTTACTTGAAATAATTATTCTCCCTTAGTTACGCTGTCAACTTAGTATACTGTTTTAGTTTGCTTTAGATTTTTTAGGTGTTGCTTTTTTTTTTGCAATTTCATGTGATTCTAAAATGAGAAAACTATAATACAAGAAATAGAGTTTAACTACCATTCTTGTTCCCTTCTCCTTGTTTTTCCCCTCTTCCATGGAGAACCATTTTTATTAGTACTAGGTTTATCTTTGTATTATTTTTTAAAAAACATATAGACAATAGAAAATAGTGTTTTAAAATAAAAAATACTTGCTTTCATACAAAGCGTAGCATAATATATACTCTTGTGCTCCTTTTTTTTTTCACTTTACAATAGATCACTTTACAATAGAAGAAATTCTTTCTTCTTTAAATATGTTAGTTTGACCTTTTCTGTCCTACCAGTTTTATGTCTGTGCCCTTATTCAAGTGCATCGTAGGATATAGCAGTCTGTTATTAATTACTTCGTAAAATATTGGGAGACTTAGTGAGTTAACTTTGAGTTTTATTAAACGTCTTGGCTTTGCTTCTCATCATAGAACATGATAAATGCCTTTCCATTTTAAATGTCTCTCTCTCTTAGTCTAAAGGAATTCCTGCCCAAAGAATACATCAAGCAGAGAGGAGCTGAAAAGAGGATCTTTCAGGTATTGGAAACGTACAGAACTTTATTATTCTCCTCACTCCCCATTCTCATTTATTAGTATGAGGGTGCCTCTGTTCATGATAGTTTTACACCTTGCGCCTGTACTCTCATATAATAAATGATTAGTGACTCAAGAGTAAAGAAGCTGACAGTTCTACTTTGGCCAGATTTATTATCTTAATCCATATTTTCTTGCTAAAGGTTACCTAGCCCTTCTGAGAAAAATGTGCATCCATTTAATTTCAAAGGCATGATCTTGGTAACATTGAAACAAGGTTATAGACTGTTAACATGCACTGAGGAAGGAGCTACAAGTAGCCTCTTTGTCAGGAGATTTGTGTTTTGAAGCTGACATTTGGAAACTAGTGCCTTTTAAAAATCCAGGATTATTCTCAAAGTCAGAGACTTGGTCGGGCACAGTGGCTCACACCTGTAATCCCAGCACTGTGGGAGGTCGAGGCGGGTGGATCACAAGGTCAGAAGATCGAGACCATCCTGGCCAACACGGTGAAACCCTGTCTCTACTAAAAGTACAAAAATTAGCTGGATGTGGTGGTGCATGCTTGTAGTCCCAGCTACTCGGGAGGCTGAGGCAGGAGAATTGCTTGAACCCAGGAAGCGGGGATTGCGTGAGCCGAGATCGCGCCACTGCACTCCAGCCTGGCGACAGAGCGAGACTCCGTCTCAAAAACAAAACAATAGTAAGTCAGAGACTTTTGTAGTCTATGCAGCCAGTAAGAAAACCCCTAACACCAACTTTGCCATGAAACACTCTAAAGAATCCGAGATACCAAAGTCTTCTTTGATCCTGAAATGTAAATATAAATTAAAATACAAATTTCATGTGTATAAAACATACTTTTTCCCAGTATTGTTTCTGAGTACTGTCATGTACAAGCATGTCCTATTCCTTGGAAAATGATATCTTTTTTTTTTTTTAAATTGAGGCAGAGCCAGGATGGAGTGCAATAGGGCGAACTTGGCTCTGCCCCTCTCCCCTGCACCCCTCAGGTTCAAGTGATTCTCGTGCCTCAGCCTACCAACTAGCTGGGATTACAGGCACATGCCACCACGCCTGGATAATTTTTGTATTTTCAGTAGAGACGGGGTTTTGCCACGTTGGCCAGGCTCGTGTCAAACTCCTGATCTCACATGATCCGCCCGCCTTGGCCTCCCAAAGTGTTGGCATTATAGGTATGAGCCACCACACCTGGCCAGTACATTTTAGATGGATTTTAGAATGACACATCTCTTGAGAAGAACATTTTTCTTGGTATCATTTAGCGTCTTGGCTCTGAACCATTTGGGACGTCAAGCCCTTTGAAAATGTGATTACAGTTATGGACCCTGTTCCTACCACACTGCATGAGTACGTGAATTGTCACATTTAGTTTTAAAGTAATGTAGGCTGCTTGGCCTTAAACTGTCGTTTGAAATCCCCATGTTAGAACCTCCTGTGTGCTTTGATCCTTGGTCAGCAGTTGCCTGTGTCATGGAGGGGTCTCAGACACAAACAGACACAAACATCACTTAATGATCATTCCTAGCCACTGTGTCCACTACGTGTAGTAACTACCTCTCTCCAGGTTCACCTGCTGGCACAGATGCAATAACTGGTCCCCGGCTACTATCACTTTTGCAGGAGCATAAGAACTGCGGAGAGATGAGTGAGATAGAAGCCAAGGTCAAGTACGTGAAACTCGCACGGTCCCTCCGCACATACGGCGTGTCCTTCTTCCTGGTGAAGGTGAGTTGGGCAGAATGGAGAGGGCGTTCGCCTCGGCCACCGCTTTTTTCTTTTGTTCAAGCATTTGCTGTTAAGCTTGGTTTGACCTGCTCACCCCCTAGCATTTGGAGGTGGAACATCCGGCTAGTGCTGACCTGTGTTTAGCCGCAGCACAGGCTTGAGGGGTATGACCTGCGGGCTGTGAGTGAGCCCAGCTGTCCAGGAGCCCCTAAGCAGCTAGGCTTCGGCTCGGATCACTGTCAGGGGTAAAGTCCTTGAAGGAATGAGTTTACTTTTACTTCATATTCCTTTTCCTGACAATGTTTCATTTAGGACTGTCAAGAGTCCTGTGGACTAAGTGAAGGCTATTCACCACTGCAGACCAAATCGAATTCATGGGGTAAATGTGGTCCTTAATTTGTATACTTTAAGACAGGACTTTGGATTTTATGGCCTTCAGATGTGTTTTCATGGGAATTGTCTGTCTTCCTACTGGAGGTAAAGAGGTGTGTCTTTGAAATTGCACCTGTGAGCAAGCCCAGGTTGGCCCTTGATGGGTTCCATCTTCACTGGACTGACAAACCTCTGGTTATCTTGGTTACCCCTTTGCTTTTCCTGACTTCAGGAAAATGATACTCTTTTTAGTTGTCGTATCTATTAGGTTTCACTGATTTCTGCTTGTTTTGCTTTGACCCCTTTGGCCTCTCGCCTGGGGCCCTGGAGAAGGCTCTAACTTACGGTGAGTCTTCTTGTGTTGCTTTTCAGCAAATGGGAGCAAACCAGCCCTGTTGCTTCCAGGGACTGAAGTTGGAAAGATAGAACTGACCAGACTAAGTAGATGTCTTTCCCCACAGCCAAATAGAACTGCAAAAGAAGAAGTTATGTTTGTCCTTTAAGATGTTTTTCTTGACTCTACTTCTCACTGGAGCAAGCTGCCTCATTTGGGGAGAGGAGATATCAAGATGTTATATGTCAGAAAGACATATGCTGCATGCTTATTATTAATACATCAACAAAACTAGCTTTCAGTTTTATACCCCAAATCGCTAGGCCTTTGCAATGAAGAAAGTATATGTCAGTCACCTTGGTTTTTTTTGTTACTTTTTAAAATATTAATCACCTGGGTGCAGGTGGGCTAAAGCCGAAAAGGGTGTTAGCCCAGTCACCTTGTTTTTAAGAGAAATAATTGAGAGGTCGAATTTTTTTCTGTTAAGTGACATTTTAAAGTATCAGTGAATTTTTGAATGGCACTGATGCCATCTAGGTAACAATGACTCCACCTACCAATATTAATAATAACAGTAATAATGTTCAGTAAATAGCCCTCCGTCAAGCTTATCTCATTCAAACCTATCAGCAACCCAGGGCAGAACAACTACTATTATCTTCTTCTTTTTTTTGGAGACAGAGTCTTGCTTTGTTGCCCAGGCTGGAGTGCAGTACCATGATTTCGGTTCACTGCAACCTCCGTCTCCCTGGTTCAGGCGGTTCTCCTGCCTCAGCCTCCCAAGTTGCTGGGACTACAAGTGCATGCCACCATGCCTGCCTAATTTTTATATTTTAGTAGAGACAAGGTTTCACGGTGTTGCCCAGGCTGGTGTTGAACTCCTGAGCTCAGGCAATCTTCCCATCTCGGCCTCTGAAAGTGCCAGGATTACAGGCGTGAGCCACTGCGCCCAGCCCTGTTATCTTCTTTGTATAAGTGAGAACACAGAGGCCCAGCTAGATCCAGTGATTCACTTAGGGCCATAAGGCTAGTAACTGAAGAAGCCAGGACTTGAATTCAGGTTTCCCTGATTCACAGATGGTGTTCCCAACCTCTAGCTGTACTGCCTTAGCTGTAGTGACCCCATTTGAGAGGTAGTCACCTGCTTCCACTGCTCTAGCTTCCCATCTGTGCCCTGAACACATGGGGAGAGCTGCTCATTTTAGAAGGCGTGCTTTTCATTCATTATTGTGAAGGGCAACCAGTAGTAGATGAGCTCCAATGCCTTGCAGGGACAAAGATTAAACAAATTTCCATCATGTCCACTGGTAATGGCATTGATTTCCATTTATTTTCTTGAGTTTCCCTGTAGTCCTTTTAGTATTAAATTCATCTCTTACATTCACATCGTCTTCCATTAATACCGTCAGGCTTCACACATAGTCGGTTTCAGTGATGTGCTAAAAAAAACTGTTGTGCCTCTTGCATGTAGGTCAGTAAATTCAGGATAATAAAGAACATACAGAAAACTATAATTACAAAGGAAGATAAATTGAATATCAAATTGTAGGAAAAATAAATTTGTTCTCCAAAGACAATTTAGAGCTAAGAAAAATTGGTCCATGGTCACTAGAATAATTTGAGAGAGAGCAAAGATCTTCTGGTTATAGCAGGGTCTTGCAGATTTGATCAAACCAAATCTCCTTTTACAAAATTATTTAAGGCAAAAGAAGAACGTGATAGATTTTTTCCTTTCTTCCTTCCTCCTTTCTTCCCTTTTCCATTTCCTTTTCCTCCTTCCTTCCCTTCTTTCTCTATATTTTTTAAAAATTACAACTCTTTGAAGAGAAGAGAGGATTAAGAAAGTAGGCAGCACTTGCAACTTCTTTTTTTTTTTTTTTTTTTTTTAGACAGAGTTTCGGTCTTGTTGCTCAGGCTGGAATGCAATAGCATGATCTCGGCTCGCTGCAACCTCCACCTCCCAGGTCCAAGCGATTCTCCTGCCCCAACCTCCCAAGTAGCTGAGATTACAGGCTTCTGCCACCACGCCCAGCTAATTTTGTACTTCTAGTAGAGTTGGGGTTTCTCCATGTTGGTCAGGCTGGTCTCGAACTCCCAACCTCACGTGGTCCACCCGCCTCAGCCTCCCAAAGTGCTGGGATTACAGGCGTGAGCTACTGAGCCCAGCCAAGCACTTGCAACTTCTCTATACATATTAGATATTCAAACTTTTATTTTATTTTTGTCACTTTCTGCAATGTTAATAGCATATTGCTCACTTTAATGTTTTGCTCAATTTTTTTGATATAATTTACTTGACCATAGTTTGCCTTATTTTAAAAGTGGTATAACTAAAAAATTCAGGAATGAGTCAGTATTAAGAATTAGTGAACTTCTAATCAGATCAAGACTTTAAATAAGATGGTATCATATGACTATTTTATATAAAGCCACTAAGGTGTTTGATAAAACAACACCTTCTTATTAAAAATTCTGTAAAATGCTGGAATATAAGTATACTTGCTCACCATGATAGAAGATCATCAGTATCAAACCTCTCATTAGTATCATACTTAAGAGAAATGCTGGAGAGGAATCTGTAAGAGGCTGTACATGGTGGCTCACGCTTGTAATCTCCCAACATATTGGGAGGCCAAGGCAGGCAGATCACTTGAGGTCAGGAGTTCAAGAGCAGCCTGGCCAACATGGTAAAACCGTGTCTCTACTAAAAATAGAAAAATAAGCTGGTAATCTCAGCTACTCTGGTGCCTGAGGCAGGAGAATTGTTTGAACCTGGGATGTGGAGGTTCCAGCGAGCCAAGATTGCGCCACTGTACTCCCACCTGGGTGATAGAGCGAGACTTTGTCTCAATGGAGGGAGGGAGGGAGGGAGGGACGAAGGGAGGGAAGGAGGGAAGGAAGGGAAGGAAGGAGGTAGGGAAGGAAGGAAGTAGGGAGGGAAGGAAGGAAGGAGGGAAAGAAGGAGGGAGGGAGGGAAAGAAGGAAGGAAGAAAGGAAAGGAGAGGAGAGGAGGGAAGGAAGGAAGGAAGAAAGGAAAGGAGAGGAAGGAGGGAAGGAAGGAAGGGAAGGAAGGAGGGAAGGAAGGAAGGGAAGGAAGGAGGGAAGGAAGGAGGGAGGAAGGAAGGAAGAGAGAAATCTGTAAGAATTGGAATTAGAATAAATGTGCCCACCATCTCATTACCCTCTAACATTGTTTTGGAAGTTCTAGGAAATACAGTAAGATTAAAAAATTGGGGTGGGGGGATGAAGGAACAAAATTACTATGACTTGTAGCTATGATTATTTATCCTATAACAAGATATACCGTCATTTTTTTTTACTTTCTACTTTCAAATTATTACAGATTCACAGGAAACTGTAAAACTAACACAGAATCAGAAAGATAATAACAAGTGTTGGTGAGGATATAGAAAAATTGGAACCCCCATAACCTGCTAGTGGGAATGTAAAATGGTAGAGCCACTTTGGAAAACAGTCTGTCAGTTCCTCAATTGATTAAACATAGAAATACCATATAACCCAGGAATCCCACTCCTAGGAATACAGACCAAAGAAAATTGAAAGTGTATATCCACGTAAAAACTTACACATATGTGTTCACAGCAGTGTTAGCCAAAAGTAAGAAACAACACAAAGCATCAACTGATTAATGGATAGACAATTTATGGTTTATCCATACAGTACAGTATCAGCCACAAAAAGGAAAGAAATACCGATGTATGCGACAACATGGATAAACATTGTAAATGTTATGCTAAGTGAAACAAGCTAGTCACAAAAGACCAAATACTATGTGATCCCTTTATGTGAAGTGCCCAGAAGAGGCGAATCTATAGAGACAAGAAAGCTTAGTGTTTGCTTAAGGGTAGTGTGGTGAGGGAGATAGGGGAATGGTAGCTAAAGGGTGCGGGGTTCTTTTTGATGTGATAAAAATGTTCTAAAACTGACTGTGGTTTTAAAAATAACAGTAATGGCTATGGTGGCTCACGCCTGTAATCCCAGTACTTTGGGAGGCCAAGGCAGGCAGATCACGAGGTCAGGAGTTCAAGACCAGCCTGGCCAGCATGGTGAAACCCCATCTCTACTAAAAATACAAAAAATGAGCCAGGCACAGTGGCACACGCCTGTAGTCTCAGCTACTCTGGAGGCCGAGGCAGGAGAATTGCTTGAACCCGGGAGGTAGAGGTTGCAGTGAGCTGAGATTGCACCACTGCACTTCAGTTTGGGCGACAGAGTGAGACTCCGTCTCAAAAAACAAAAACAAAAACAAACAAACAAAAAAACCCAATAATACAGAAAGGTTATATGTGCCCTTCATCAGGTTTCCTCCAATGGTACAGTGTATTCACAGACCTTATTCAGAGTTCACCAGTGTTACATGTACTTATGTGTGTTTAGTTCTATGCAAGTTTACTATATTTATAGATTTCTGTTACCCCTACCCTAATCAAGTTACTCCAGCACCATTTGTTGAAAGTGTATTTTTCCTCCAGTGAATTACTTTTGCATCATTTTCAAAATTTAGTTCGGCACATCTGTATGGGTCTATTTCTGGGTTCTCTATTTTGTTCTTATTCAAATATGCATCCGTCTTCTAATCACACTGTCGTGATCAACTTTGGCCATAAAGTAAGCCATAACAACAGATAAAGTGATTCCCTTAACTTTTTTCTTCTTTTTCAAAATTGTTTTAGCCATTTTAGGTTTTTTCCTTTTCATATATACTTCCAAACAAACTTATCTGTGTCTACAAAAAGCCTTGCTCTGATTTTGATAGTAATTGCATTAAATTTATAGATCAATTTGGAGATAATTGAAATTTTTACTGTGTTAAATATTTGAGAAACATGGTATAGAAAGCCTCCTTGATTGCTTTAAACATTTTGTAATTTTCAGCATATGGATCCTGTAGATGCTATAACAATATATACACAGTCATTTTAATTTTTAGGTTTATTGTTAAATTGATTAAATTGGTATAGGAAAAGACATGTCAATTGTATGAGATAAGCCCTTAGAGTAGGTATGTAAAAATTAGTGAAACCATTTAGACTATATGATGAAAAGAGTTCACATGCAGAATAGCACCAAAAAAAAAAATTGTATGCATAAGGAATATGTGTTTTTTTTTTCAATTGCTTTTGGGGTACAAGTGATTTTTTGTTACATGGATAAATTATACAGCAGTGAATTCTAAGATTTTAGTGCTCCTGTCACCCAAGTAGTGTGCATTATACCTAATGTGTAGTTTTTTATCTATAGCCCCACTCCCACCCTTTCCCTTCTGAGTCTCTAAAGTTCATTATACCACTCTGTATGCCTTTGTGTACTCATAGCTTAACTCCCATTAGGTGAGAGCATATGAGTTTTGGTTTTCCACTGCTGTGTTATTCACTTAGAATAATGGCCTCCAGCTCCATCCAAGTTGTTGCAAAAGACATTATTTAGTTATTTTTCGTGGCTGAGTAGTATTCCAGGGTGTATATATGCCACATTTTCTCTATGCACTCATTAGTTGATGGTCACTTAAGTTGGGTCCACATCTTTGCAGTTGTGAATTGTGCTGCTATAAACATATGTGTGCAAGTATGTGTTTCATATAATGTCTTCTTTCGTTTGAGTAGATACCCAGTAGTGGGATTGCTGGATCGAATGGTAGATCTACTTTTAGCTTTTTAAGGAATCTCCATGCTGTTTTCCATAGAGGTTGTACTAACTGAGAAAATACATTTTTTAAAAGACATCAATAACAGATTTCTCATGCCCGAAACTGAACATTGCTTTAAATTGTGAAGGAATTACGCTAATGAAAGCATAATTTAGGTAGTAAATTAAAAGTGAGTAATTCCTGCTTCCCATTCACTACTTTTATAGGTTTCTTTTAGAAACTCTAAATAAGTAAATGAAATTATAATTAATAATGATAATGAACACACTTACTCATACCACACAGCCTTGAGATCAGTCATAGATATTTTTGAGAGGCCTGGTTTGATGTGCTTAGAGCTGCTTACCATCATATTTTCTTCCATATCTATGAACATTTCTTCCTAGTAGTCAGTATTAAACTTTATGTCATTGAAATAGAAAGTGCTGGCATGTTGAAGTTGGGAAAATTGGCCTAGAATCCAGGATGGTAATTACACCTGTGTGAGAAATAGTAAAAACTTATATGACCTTAGGGAACATACCTAAACTCTAAATCTCAGTTTATTCATCTAAGTTTCTTCATCTCACAACAGGAGTAATTCCTTATAGAGTTCTAATGACGAGTAAGGGAGCCAGTGTATGTGAACAAGTGTGGTGACTGGAAAGTAAGGATATTTGATTAATTTAATTTATTCTGTTTTTTTATAGACAAGATCTCACTCTGTCACCCAGTCTGGAATGTAGTGGCATGATCATGGCTCTCTGGAGCCTCCTGAGTAACTGACACTACAGGCACGTGCCACCATGCCCAGCTGATTTATTTTTATCTTTTCTTAGAGATGGGTCTCCCTAGTTGCCTAGGCTGGTCTCGAGCTCGTTGCCTCAAGGGATCCTTCCACCTCAGATTTTCAAAGTGATGGGATTATAGGCATGAGCCACTGTACCTGGCCTGATAAATTTTAGATTATCCTAGTCACTGAACTCTTCCCACACTTCCCAAACCCTGGTCCTAAGGGCCAGATAGTAAACATTTCAGGCTTTGCCAATACTCAACTTTGGCCCTGTAGTATGAAAGCAGCCTTAGGCAAAATGTAAATGAATAGCATGGTTATGTTTCTACAAAGCTTTATTTATGGACTCTGAAATTTGAATTTTATATAATTTTCGTGGCATGAAATCTTCCTCTTGATTCTTTTTTTTTTTTTTTAATTTAAAAATGGAAAATTCATTCTTAGCTCTTGGGCCATAAAAAATAAGCTGGATTTAGCATTGGCCATAGTTTACCCACCTCCATACAGAGAATGTCTGCAAGCCATGTAATGATTTCGTGGGGAATAGTATTAGGCGGCAGTATTCTCAGTGGCTAAGAAATAGGCTTTGAAAACAAAGGCTTGAGTTTGGATCCTGGCTTTGCCACTTACTAGTTTGACCTTGGATAAGTTACCTCACCTTTCATCTCTAAGCTTCACTTTGTTCACCTATAAAATTGTGGCTTTTTATAAGGTTTCAATAAGTTAATACACAAAAGGGGACTGCCTCTATAAGATCTCCATAAACGGGAGCTGTCAAGGTCTCCATTCTTCCTCTTTCATTGAGTTCTGTTCCATTTCATCGTGATCTGCTATGCCAAAACCCCACAAGCAACAGTAAGGCATTTCCCATGACCAGCGTTAAATCTTGTTTTATTCCAGAAAATCATTGTGGAACCCTTGTCACTTCTAAATTTGCCTTTGAAAACTTTTCACACATAGCCGTAGCCTTGACAGAGGAGATTTACCTGGGGAACTGACCCTCTTCTGCCCTAAACTGTAAAAACATCATAGAGGGCATTCAGAGCATCTCAGAATCCCGAGTTTAGTCAAAATGGATTGCCAGTCACTTGTAAGGAGAGAAATGGCTAATAAATTGGGTCTTCAGCACCCAGGTTTGCTCTTAGGCAGGCATTTTTTTCCCACGCCCCCAAAAGAAAGAAATATACTGAAGACAGAGCAAAACATGCAAATCAGCCCTTTGGCCAAGCCAACCTAGAACTCTAGTGAGCTCAGCTGGGTCATTGGGAGGACCACCTGGGCTTCGGCCATATTCAAGTGAGGGGCCAGGAGCCAGAAGTTTAGCCCAGTTGCATCCCTCCTCCCAGTTTTGGATCTCAGGCGTGAAGCAGAGGTGATGTCAGAATCAGGCAATCTCTACACCTGTGAGTAGAGCCTGCAGACAGCTGGCTTGATCACAGCTGGCTTCCAGGGCTAAACCCGTGGTAGCAGCTGAAATACATTTGAAAGAGGAGGGGTTGGGTTTGTTAATGAATCCTGCCTCTCTTTGGTAGAATACCTGCATTCTCCTGCCTCTGAGTTATACAAGCTGTAGACATTTTGAAAACAAAAACAGTCTAATCAGGACCACCTCAAGAGAGAAGCTTCTAGATGGCAGGCAAAAATCACAGCTCAATCTCTGTGTGTGTGTGAGTATGAGATAGATGGGTCCTCACTAGTGCCTGCTTTAGCCTGCTTTGTCTACCAGAGATAAAAGGGAGCTGGAGATTGAAGGTTGGAAAGGAGTGGTGTTGCGGGGACTGAGACTTGAGGCATAGGCAGGAAAGGGGGAGCCTTGCTACCTTGTGGCCCTCCCCTCACATTCCTGCTATTGAGGCTGTAAGGCAAGTCTCTGCACCAGGGAAGAGCTTGCATCAGGATCGCAGGTCTGAGCCATTTGCTGTTTTACCTTTCTTTAGCTGCTGTGCGTTTTGTGGGTAGGCACTGAAGTGATTTTATCCCTCAATGGTGGTCTCTGTTGCCAGTTCCAGATTTTTTCTTCCCTCAGCCCCTTTTCCTCAGTTGTGACCTGCTAATGGAACGTCCACTGTAAGTCGTTTGTTTACTGTGGCTTCCTCTCCCAATCTGGAATGATCTTGACAAGAGTTAGGGCAATCCGTCACGATTCTGTGTTCCCGCACCCCAGAATCCCTCACTGGGGAGCGGTGCAGATGGGAAGGAATGAAGGAAGCAGCTGCAAACCATTTTTTATCTCGTGTCCCCTTCCTGCGTTCCAGAAGCTAGGTTTGTGCCAACCCTGTGCGACCGAATTAGCTGCCTAGAGCCTCTCAACCTAAAACTCTTTGTGGCTCCTGAATCAGAGTAGATTGACTGATATTGTCTGCCCTGCGCTGATCTCACCGCTTGTGGAACTGTTCTTTCTTTGAAAAAAATCTGACCCTTCTCTGTGTTTTTTAAGACTTGAGGCTCAGGGAGGAATATTCCCCTCCTCAGACACCCAGGCAGATTCCTCATACCATGTTATTCTCCGTGAGGAAGTGGTGACTGTCACCATCTGAGGGTTATCAAATGCTCATGGTGAGGGCGGAGAGGAGGATTTGGCCTTTTCTCTTTTTGCTTCCACCAGAAGACAGTAAACTGCAGTAGACAGTCAGCTTTTGAAGTCAGAGGTATTTTTGATCTGCTCAAATCTATGTTCAAATTATGGCTTTACCACTCACCACTGTTGGCCTCTCCACCTGCCCATTGAAAAATGATGATACTAGCGTTTTGAGGATGCTCTGAAGATCAACATATGATGCTTGATAAGTATCTAGTATGCTCCAGCTCTGTTTTAAGTGGCATTACCCTGTGTTGGGTGTGTGTATACACATCCACAAATGCAGATACTTTGTGTGAATTTCTATATCTGTGCCTCTGAGAATAGCAGTTTAGGTGTTGCTAGGTTGCAGCAAATATGACTTGCAAAGGTTTTCCTGACAACTCTAAAAATACACATACAGTAAGTGAAATTTTGGAAATAAAGAAACGCACGAAAAGATACAAAACACATGAGATGTTCATTGTCTTTTTTTCATGTAATGGACATGTGTCTGTTTAAAAATTTTTATTTCACCTAAAATTAGGTTCTACAGTCTGTTTTTTAAATAATATATTATGAATAATTTACTTCTATAAAACCAGCTGTTTTTCTACAGTATGATTTTTAATAATGTAGAGTAATCTGTTATCTGGATATACGATAATTTACCTATCAAATCCTGTGTTATTGAAAATTTCGGTTGTTTCATCTACAGCCGTACCACCCTGAATGCACCCAATCTCGTCTGAAAGTCTGTGTGGTTTCTAGCTTTTCACTATGATGTACTGCGGTTGAGCTTCGTGTGGTATAATCTTTACACACATTTATAACTTAAAAAAAAAAACTAAACTTCCTAAAAGCTAGCTGTGTCAAAAGCAGGAACTTTTTAAGGGTTTGGATAGATACTGACACATTTTCTCCCATGAAGGCTTTGCTGTCTTAAGCTTTCATCGATAGTGACCACCTTCATGTCTTCCTCAAATATGATTATTAATTTCAATTAAAAAAAAACAGCTATTTTAAGTGAAAACTTACTTCCTCATTTAGTTAACATTTTCTGTTCATGCTTTTCAGCAGTTATTTTGTTGATTTATGAACGCATCACATAGACAGTGTATGAAGTCTATTACCATTACATTCATTGCAGATGTTTATTTCCCAGTCTTTTTCATTTTTTATGAGGTTTCTTTATCTTCTGTTACCCTCCCTCGATCTATCAAAAGTATATATAATTTGAGTTAAGCCTATTAATCGTTTCCTTTATGGCTTCTTATGTTGGTGTTTTTCCTAGGAAGTCATTTTTCATCCCAAGGATCACAAAAATACCCACTTGGATGTTCTTCCTAAATTATTAATCTATCTTGAATTTGTTTTGGCATGAGTGTGAGCTAGGGGTCTCTTATATTAATAGACATTACTATATCTTAAAACATTATTAAAACTAATCATAAAATTAGTTTTAAGAATCAGTAAATATACAAAATACCAAAACAAAGAATGCAAACGGAAATATATTTCAGAGATTTAAAAAAAGGACAGGCGGCTGTGTCTCCTTATAATGAGAAGATTCTACTTTGGCAGAGTTTTAGTTAATTTTAAATCTTAGATTAACTCTCTTGTTACTCACTGAGTTGGCCACTGGGAGTGATAGTACCTGGAATTCACCTTTGCTTCTTTTTATCTGAATGTCTTTTCAGTTCTGTCCCATCTTTCTGACGTAGTCTGTTTTTGGAGCAAGCTGCCCTCCTGAACAGGAACATGCTTTTCTGGATCTTTCCAAACATCTCATGTCTTTGTTTGAGTTCCCATGCCTTTAGTTTAATGAGTCATTCACCTAGCCTCAAAACCTTGGTTTTCCTATAGCCCTCCCAGTTTTGAAACACAGTGTATGCAAGTGAAACACTGAAAAAATCACTGATTCCTTGCAAAGTCAGATGTATTCCGAGGAAGAGCACTGACTCTCGGTATCTCCTGTTTCAGGAAAAGATGAAAGGCAAGAACAAGCTGGTGCCTCGCCTGCTGGGGATCACCAAAGACTCGGTGATGCGTGTGGATGAGAAGACCAAGGAAGTGCTACAGGAGTGGCCCCTTACCACGGTCAAGCGCTGGGCAGCCTCACCCAAGAGCTTCACACTGGTAGGGACTGGCAGAGGGCAAGGAGAGGGCTAGCATGGCCTTGGGTGATATGGTGGGGACAGGAGAAAGACCATATCCTTGCCCATTGGGTTTCTCTGGCCTTAGAGCCAGGTGAAGGAGGAAGATGGTGCAAGTCCATGGGCAGGAAAGGGGATGAGTGTAGAAGTAAGAGCGAGGTCAGCAAGCCTGGGTTTCTTCAGGCACTGCTGCTTCTCTGCACTCTACATGAGTCAGCCTCTAGTTCAATATCTAGAAAGAGCCACTCACCCAAATGATTCTCAGTTCTGTGTTCCTGATAACATATCCTCAGAGGAAAGTTTTTAGTGCTCTGAGGCCCACAGAAAGGCCTACTCTCTGTCTTTGTTTTAGATGTTCCTAAGAATTGTGATTATCTTGCTGAGGAGTGTTTTTCCAGCCTGCCTAGAAAGAGCATGGTATACAGTGGAAATAACGTGGACTTTAGTATGGTATTATTAAAGCAATCCAGTTGGTCATTTCCCAGCTCTGTGACTTTGTTCAACTTACATCTCCTGTCTCAGCCTTAATTTCTTCAGCTATAAAATGGTGATAGTCATGCCCATTTCAGAGTTGCTATGATTAAGATGAAGATGATAAAATACTTAGTATAAAATTTATGGAAAGTAGTGAGAATATCTTAGTTTCAGGTCTTCAGACCTCTAAATTCTTCCTCCTAATTTCAGTATTTGTTGTTAGCGTAGTATAACTGTATGCCTCAACTATAGCCACATTTACTTGTGAAATGCAATAGGGCAGGTAGTTGTTAGGGCAAGTTGTGCAATAAGAAAAATCAAAAAGTGCTAGAATTTGTCAGTTTCTTTCTTTCTTTCTTTTCTTTTTTTTTTTTTTTTTTTTTTTTTTTTGAGATAGGGTCTCACTCTGTTGCCCAGGCTGGAGTGCAGTGGCACAATCTCAGCTCACTGCAACCTCCGCCTCCCAGGCTCAAGCGATTCTCCTGCCTCAGCCTCCTGAGTAGCTGGGATTACAGGCTTGCACTACCACGCCCAGCTAATTTTTGTATTTTTTTTTTTTTTTTTTTTTTTAGTAGAGATGGGGTTTCACCATGTTGGTCAGGCTGGTCTCGAACTCCTGACCTCATGATCCACCCACCCCAGCCTCCTAAAGTGCTGGGATTAGAAGCGTGACCCACTGCTCCCAGCCTGAATTTGTCAGTTTCTTAAGACTCCTGAAGTCTCTAGTGAATGCTTGAAATATCATCTCTTATCTATGGAAAATATCATAATATGACATTAAAAAAAAAAACCGTGTAAAGAAGGGACCATGGAAGGGTTCTTAGTTATCTAATTTGACTGTAGAGTGATAGGTGCCTGCCCATTAGAAAGAATCATCAGAGAACATACCTTCTTTCCTCCTGTAGCTATAACAGCTGTTACTGTGTGGCCCTCAAAAGATGAATGTTCATACTTAGCTGTGACCTCATGTTCCATTGCAGGACGTCATGGATAATTTCTAAATTAGAAAAATCAAGAAACCAGTGTAAACATACTATTTAGAAATACTAGAAGAAACTGCTAAGAGATGAAAGTGGTTACCTTTGGAGGGGTGTGTGGTAGAAAGTGAAGATGGAAATGGGTAGGACAGGAAGAACTGTGTTTTGTTATACATCTTTTAATACTGTTGGTCTGTTTAAACTAGGTTCAAGTATTTATTAAAAACAAAAATTGATTTAAAAAAATAAGTAGTTATGATTACCTCATTAACTATCTCAGGCAAAAGAGAGAATATCAGTATTTTGATTAAAGCCTAACGTTGCATTAAAGCTCCTAATATGTAGTGATTTTTTCCTTCCTACTCCTAGCCTTTATTTAATTTCCAAGTGTTTGGAGGCTTTTCTGCTATCTCTCTACTATTGATTTTTAGTTTGATTCCATTATGGTCAGAGAACATTCTCTGTATGATTTCAGTTCTTTTGAAATTTTAAGGTTTGTTTTTCTATCCCAGGATATCATTTTTGGTGAGTGTTCTATGAGTACTCAAAAAGAACTTATATTCTGCTGTTACCATGTAAATTCAGCTCTATGAATACCAGGGACATCCCTGTTAGTTGATGGTAGTGCTTCAGTCCTTTGTATGAATATCTTTGTTAATTTTCTGCCTGGCAGTTTTCTCAACTGCTGAGAGTGAAGTTCTTAACAATAATGGTGGATTTTTCTACTTTTTCTTTCAGCTCTCAGGTTTTGTTTCATGTAATTTGAAGCTTTGTTATTTGATGCCCATACGCTTAAGATTCCTGTATCTTAATGGAGAAGTTGTTTTTATCATTATGTAATGTTCTTTTCTGTTAGTAATTTTTGTTTTGCTCTAAAAAAGTCTATTGTATCTAATGTTAACATAGCCACCAATGCTTTTTATAAAATTAATGTGGACATATCTTTTTCCAACCTTTTATTTTCAACCTGCATATACTGTTATATTTGAAATGAATTTCTTGTAGAGAGCATAATTAGTTGGGTTATTTTTTTAATCCATTTTATCTCTGTCTTTTAATTGGTATATTTACACTATTTATAATTAAGCTAATTATTGATATATTAGGGCCCAAGTCTATCATTTTGTAGTTTTTCTGTTTTTTGTTTTTCTTTTTTTGCCTTTTCTGTGGGTAACTTCAACAATTTTTAGAGTTCCATTTTGCTTTGTGTGTTACATTTTGAGTGTATCACTTTGTGTAGTGTTCTTAGTGGTTATTCTAGATATTACTGTGTACATATGAAATTAATTACAGCCTATTGGTCCTGGCTTTACTGCTTTAAGTGAAGTGTAGAAATCTTACTTCCATTTAGGTCTTTTTACTTACCCATTCCCCACACTTTTTGAATATAATGTTTAAATATTTTTTTCAATATACGCATAAGATAGTTATTTTGTCTGTAACCACATAAGATGGTTTTAACAGCTTCTGCTTTGAACAGAAAATGTGATGAAAGAAACTCATGAGGTGAAGAACAGTCTGTTACATTTCCCTTCATTTTTAACTACCCCATTGTTCTTCTTGCCTTTCTAAAGTTCCCAGCCTTCTTCTTTTATCATTTTGTGTTTGGAGAGCTTCCTTTAGCTGTTGGTTAAGGGTATATCTGCTAGCAACAAATTCTCTTAGTATTTTCCTCTGAGAATGTTATTATTTCCTCTTCATTCATGAAGGATAATTTTGCCAGGTACAGCATTTGGGATTGACAGTTCCTTTCTTTTAGCATCTGAAAACTGTCATGCCACTTCTTTCTTACCTCCGTGGTTTCAAATGAGAAATTTGCTGTCATTCAAGTTGGTGTCAATTTGTAGGTAGTATGTCATTTTTCTGTGGCTGTTTTTAAGATACTTTTATTTCTAATTTTCAGAATTCTTGATATGGGTTTCTTAGGATTCATTCTGTTTGGAGGACTCAGCTTCTTGAATTTGTGGGTTTAAGGCTACACTAATTTGGGGAAGTTTTCAGTCATTATTTCTTCAGATATTTTTGTCCAACACTGTTCTCTCCTGTTACTCTGATGATATTAATGTGAGATCTTTTGTTACTGTCCTGTAGATTCCTGAAGCTCTGTTTTTCAGTTTCTTTTCTCCATACTGTTGAGGTTGACTAAATTCTGATCTGTTTTCAGGTTTGCTGATTTTATTTTTTATTATCCCCACACTAGTTTATCCTGTGAATTTTGAAATTTTGGTTATTGCCTTTTTCAGTTCTATAATTTCCATTTGGTTCTTTATTATGACTTCTGTTTCTTTGTGAAACTTTTTATTCTGTAAAATTTGCTTCAAGAGAATTTGCAGTTTATTGGTGAAGCATTTTTATGATGGTTGCTTTAAAGTTCTTATTGGATAATTCCACTATCTGATTTATTTCAGTATTGGGATGAGTTGATCATCTTTATCATTCATGTTGTGGTTGTCCTGGCTCTTGATGTCAGTATTTATTTTTTTAAAACATCCTAGACATCTTGGTTATTATAGTTGGAGACTTTTTTTTTTTTTTATAGTAGTCTCTCACTCTGTTGTCCAAGCTGGAGTATACTGGTATGATCATAGCTTACCTCTTGGACTCAAGCGATCCTCCCACCTCAGCCTCTTGAGGAGCTGGAACTGCAGGTTTATGCCACCATGCCTGGCTAATTAAAAAAAATTTTTTTTATATAGGCGGAGTCTCACCATGTTGCCCAGACTGGTCTTGAACTCCTGGGCTCAAGTGATCCTTTCGCCTCAACTTCCCAAAGTGCCAGGATCACAGGCATGAGCCACTGTGCTTCGCCTATTAGGAGACTTTTGATCTTCCTGAAATATTCTATTTTAGCAGGTGGACACTTTGTTCAAGTTTAGTGTGTAGTGTTCTGGCCTACTTTCTTGGGCTTTAGTTGCAATGACAGTTTCATTCTCTGAGCCTTTTCAGTGCTATTCTAGACTGATTTTTTCTTTTGACACTAGTGTTCCTGCTCAAACCCTGTTGGTTCTGTCAATGAGGGCAGAAGGCACTTCCCTGGGCTACCTGCTATTGCTGGGTGACCTTCATTGCAGGAAGCGGAAGGCACTGGGCCTGCGTCTCTCTAAGCCACTGGCTGGAGGGCAGGGAGACACAGGGCTTTACTATGTGTGGCTGCTGCAGCAAACGAATCAGACCATCCAACTGCCTGTGTTGTGGAATAGGGCCTGCAAGGGTCCAGGGTTTCACTGCTCTGCAGCTTCCGTTGAATGTCAGCCCAGGTGGTTGAGCTGGAGTTGGATCTCCTGACTACTTCCTCAAATTAGTCTCTCTTGGGCTCCCCTTCTCCTGGTTCTTTGACCAAAGGCATGCTTTTAAGAAACTGCCTATTGGAGGTTCTAATGTTCAGGCCTCTACAGCTCTTAGTCTTGGGGGTTATATGGGATATGAAAGAAAACCCAGTAACTCAATCATATGGTGGTTTTGCAAGTTCTGAGGGCCAGCCGGTCCATCTTTTCAGTTTTCAGAGCTCTTTTACCATTGTTGAATATTGTTGAATATTGTTGAATAAATTTTAGGGTATTCATTTGTATTTAGAGAGGAGGAGCAGGGAAAATTAAGTCTATGTCTTAACTGTTCTAGAGCTGGACTTCCTAGCCTTTAAAATGTTGATATATCTGATTTAGCGATATTTCCTCCAATGCTGTCTTTTCAGGATTTTGGGGAGTATCAGGAAAGCTACTATTCTGTACAAACCACCGAGGGAGAGCAGATATCCCAGCTGATTGCAGGCTACATTGACATCATCCTGAAAAAGGTATTTTGTATTGATGCAAATCGGAAAAGCAAGACTGCTTTTTTAAAAGGCTCGGTTTAGGTGACGTGGCTACCTTGAAAAAAAGCCCTTTTAAAAAATACTTGAGGCCAGGCGTGGTGGCTCACGCCTGTAATCCAAGTGCTTTGGGAGGCTGAGGGGGGCAGATCACCTGAGGTCAGGGTTCAAGACCAGCTTGGCCCACATGGCGAAGCCCCATCTCTACTAAAACCATAAAAAAATTAGCTGGGTGTGGTGGTGCACACCTATAGTCCCATTTACTCGGGAGGCTGAGGCAGGAGAATTGCTTGAAACCAGGAGGTGGAGGTTGCAGCGAGCTGAGATCTTGCCACTGCACTGCAACCTGGGTGACAGAGGGAGAGACTGTCTCAAAACAGAAAAAAACACTTGATTCACTAATTTAATCTTTAATCACTAATTAAGTATGAGATATTTGACCTCAAGATCCTATGAGAATTCCTGCTTTTTCTGCAGCACATATTTGTATCATTTACTACTAGGCAATGAACAGTAGCATGTCACTTAGCTAATGAATGAGCCTAGCATGCCTCAGCATCTTCATCTTCACATAGCTGTACTGTGCTTTTCAGCCTCCGTGGAAATGTGGATTGAGGGGCCAAAAATGATCTTTGTAATTTTCTTGTTTTTTTTTTTTTAAACAAATGTAATGGGGTTATGTGCCATATTGGTATACAGAAAAGCAGATTTCTTAAGGCTTCAAGATACAGCCCATTCAAAAAAACCAAGTTTTAATAGAATGTTAATATGTGCATCTTGATTTTTTACTATGTAAAATTAAAGTCTGTGCAATAAATACACGACATCTAACTGTATATTAAATATTTTTTATTATTATGCTTTTGTTCATCCATCACTTATCCAGCATAACGAACTTTGAGTAAACTTCGTCACTTTCACTGTGTCCCATTAAAATGTTTTATTCAAAGGTCCTTTTATGAAGACCTGCTGATTTTCCTTTTTTTCTTTTTTTGGAGACAGAGTCTTGCTCTCTTGCTCAGGCTGGAGTACAGAGGCAGTATCTCTCACTACCACCTCTGCCTCCCAGGTTCGAGCAACTCTCCTGCATCAGCCTCCAGTGTAGCTGGGATTACAGGCTGCTGCCACCATCCCAGGCTGATTTTTGTATTTTTTTTATTAGAGACAGGGTTTCACCATGTTGACCAGCTGGTCTCGAACTCCTGACCTTAAGTGATCTGCCCACCTCAGCCTCCCAGAGTGCTGGGATTACAGGCATGAGCCACTGCGCCCGGCCTGATTTTCATTTTTGCATCTTGGTTTTCTTTTGCATTTCCAGAAACAAAGTAAAGATCGATTTGGACTAGAAGGTGATGAGGAGTCAACTATGTTAGAAGAGTCCGTTTCCCCAAAAAAGTAAGTATTAAGAAGAGCACTGGAGAACCACCTTTTCCCTAGATAGGCGGGATTCCTCTTGCCAGCTCAGAGCCTGCTCCTCCAAAGCCTGTCACCTGGAGAAGATGATGGAAGATGATATAGTTGAGTCTTTTTCAAGCATGGTCCCAAGGTCAGCAGCATTGATGTGGCACGTGTCTCATGAGGGAGGCTGAGGATTTCAGGGAGACACTGACCATGGTGTGGCGTTTAACTGCATCTTTTGAGGCAGTAAGTGTTCATGAGTCCTGCATTTCTGATTTAAATCTCATGATTGAATCGTGATCATTGAGCCATATCATCAGAAGGTCAGAGGATGAGCCTGTGTTTGATTCTGGCTCCTTGTGTGGGAGGAGGGAGTGCAGCAGGTGGAGGGGTTGTTATTGTGAAGCACTGCTTCGTGCCACGCTTGTCTCGAGTGCCATGAGGCAGCATCATCCAGGTGAGTGGTTAAGAACATGGACTCTTGTTAGGCGCAAATCTAGGGTCTGAGTTTCACTGTGTAGCTCTGGGGAAGTTACTGAATTCTCTTTTGGCATGAGCTCATCTATAAAATGGTCGTATTGATATTACCTCCTAAGTAGGTTTTATTTCTATGGTAGTTAATAATAAAGCATATAAAACAATGCCTGCCACATGGTGTTTGCTGTTGTAACTGTCATCCTCACAATCATTATTTTAAATTCACAGTATCGTCAATTTAGCCCCATTTATAGATGAGGAGATAGATTTATTAAAGTTAAGTAACATCTAATAAATGGTTCTTTTTTGGAAACCTATACAGACATCCCTTTTATATTAATAGAGCCATGTAATGATTGTTCTTGTATGCTTCAGTGTGTGTGTGTCTGATATTCTGTCTCATCTGGAATTCCAGTAACAACTCCTGATGCAAGAGGAAGGCCAAGTGCCGTCATCCCCATTCCAGATAAGGAAACTGAAACTCATGAAAATTAGTTGAGATCCACACATGGTGGTAGAGCCAGGACTCAGATTCAGATCTTGTGATGTTTCTGATAGTACAATGCTAGAAAGTTCTAGCATCTTCTAGTGCATTAAACTTGCTTAGCTATAGTAATTTCTCTAACATTTCTACCCTTGCTGCCGGTTTCTCACAGTTTGCTTCCTTATCACCCAAAAGGTGTTTTTCCATTTGTCCCCACTAGTATGCAAGTTGGAACCAAACTGGATATGATACGTTTCTGGACTTGCCATCCTCGGGCAGAGCACCTTAAGTCCTTGGAATTATTCATGACTATTAAATATAAGTTAGTGAGCTAGTGCTCCCTGATAGGGTGAGTGCTTCACTTCAGAGGACTTTGCTGTGCTTTGCTTCCCATAAGAGCAGCCCAGTAAGTGTCTGAGCCCAGAGGGCTGGGACCTTCACCTGCCTGGGACCACTTTAGCCATCTCTACTGCCCATGGCATCACTGTGGGGTCTGATCAAGACGAGTGGGAAGAATGGTCAGGATGGTCCCCATCGCTAGACCTTCCACTTCTTCCTACGTTGATCTTTGGCTGAGATCTCAGAATGCAACTGACTTCTTACTGGAACCTCCAGACCCACCTTCCCAGTCTCTTACCACCCTACCCCTAGACTGCAGTGTTTCTCCCTGGATGCCTATTGCTTGGGATCCCAGCATGGCTGTCGAGTGTTGCCCTGGGCAACAGGGAACGATCTGTGATAGTGCGAGAGCCCCAGGACAGAGGCCTTGTCTCTTCATCCAGCTGTACCTCCACCTTCCTTCCACCTCACAACACACAGATGCCCCAGAATCTGTCTGTGGGTTTGTCCACCGGGCTTCTGAAGAAGATACACCACCCTCAGACTTCTTACCTTCAGACGATCAGCATTTTTTGTACTTACTATTCATTCTAAGAAAATATCAAGTAAAAAATTCAGTTTTTTGGCCAGGTGTTGTGGCTCTCGCATGTAATCCCAGCATTCTGGGAGGCCTAGGCAGGTGGTTCACCTGAGATCAGGTGTTCAAGACCAGCCTGGGTAACATGGTGAAACCCTATCTCTACTAAAAATACAAAAAAAAAAATAGCTAGGTGTGGTGGTGGGCACCTGTAATCCCAGCTACTTGGGAGGCTGAGCCAGGAGAATCGCTTGAACCTGGGAGGCAGAAGTTACAGTGAGCTGAGATCGTGCAATTGCACTTTAGCCTGGATGACAAGAGTGAAACTGCTTCAAAAAAAATAAAAATGCATTTTTTTTCCTTAGATACCCTAAGAGCCTTCCTGGTCTTCAGTTAAAAGCATTTTGAAAGATGTCAAAGCCTCACATGGTCGAGGCTCCAGAGGCGATGAAACACCCTGTGTGGTCAATTGTGATAAGCCTGAGGGAGGGGAGCTCAGCTGCAGGAGATTTTCCCCTACCTTCATTTCCACATTTCCCCTTTCAAGCTAAAGATAAATGATGTGTATCTCTGATGCGTAGAATGGAACCTGCCGCAGGGTAGATACTTATTTAATGAATGTTCTTTCAGGTGTGATTTACCAAAAATAATATATCAACGTATCAAAACATTCACTTAAAACCTGGAACATCACTATTATCATTATAGGAATACTTGTGTTGTCGTTTTTGTTTTTCTTGAGACAGAGTCTTACTCTTTTGGCCAGGCCGGAGTACAGTGGTGCGATTATATGTCACTTCAACCTCGGGCTCCCAGGTTCAAGCAATTTTCCTGCCTCAGCCTCTTGAGTAGCTAGGACTATAGGTACTCACCACCACTCTGGGCTAATTTTTGAATTTTTTCCTGAGATCTGTAGAGATGAGATCTCATTATGTTGCCCAGGCTGGTCTTGAACTCCTGACCTCAAGGAATCGTCCCACCTTGGCCTCCCAAAGGGCTGGGATCACAGGGGTGAGATACTGCATCAGGCCTTGTTTTTCTTTTCTTTTTTTTAAAATAAGAACAACAATTGCATAATACCATAAATCTATTAAGTGGATAAATTGGGAGTAATTATTTACATTACGTGTCATAAAAGGATTCATCTCAGAGCTCTGCTAAGTGTTGTAATGCCACTTCTTCATTCCTGCTTCTCTCTCTGTATGTGCCTCTTTAAATTGGCCTTCACAGCATAAAGCAGGGAACATATGTGACATCTGGGGGGTCTCCTCATTGCACTCCACATGGGTGGCTTCCTCGCACTGACCAAACGACTTTTCCTGGCAGGTCCACCATCTTGCAGCAGCAGTTCAACCGGACCGGGAAGGCAGAACACGGCTCAGTGGCGCTGCCGGCCGTGATGCGCTCCGGCTCCAGCGGGCCTGAGACCTTCAACGTTGGCAGCATGCCCTCGCCACAGCAGCAGGTCATGGTTGGGCAGATGCACCGAGGCCACATGCCGCCACTGGTGAGGCTTCCCGTCGTCCCCTGCTCGTTAGTCCACTGCCTCCGGTGTGCAGGGTGGACACCAGCAGCGCTGATGGGCTGGGTGTTGGAACTCTCTCTAACTCCTGGCTGAACCATGCTGCGTTCAGCTGTGTATTTTAAATTGGATGACTCAAATCACTGCCTATGTAGTATCAGAGGTGTCCTCTGTGACTGGAAAATTAGGGACCTCTCACCATGATTTGTGATATAGGCATAGAACTCTGCTCCCCTGTCCTGGCAGCAACAAGCTGATTGGTGCAGATACCCCTAGGAAAGTCTGAGAAGTAGACCAGGTTTTCAGTGATCTTGAGGTTTCACCCTGGTGGTCATTAATTCCTTTCCACTGTGCTGGTTTGTCTGACTCGGTGCCTTTCAGGCCGGCTTTGGGAATCCTTTGCTATTGGACGAGAACTTTTTGAAAGCTCAGGATTAACCCTTGCCTCTGAAAAAGTATGTTGACGGTAGATATAGTTGGAGTCCTTGTCTATCAGGAAGTATTCTTATTCAATACCCACGTGTTTCTTGTGCTTGAGGAGCTCCTCAGTACTGAAAGATTGCATCACCTTAGTTCCCCTGGAAGGACTCTTCTGAGCCTCCTAGTCAGCTAATTAAACTCTTCACACACTTCTGATTATAATCCGTCCATGGCAGTCACCTTCATTTTGTGTTGTATTAATATAACGCAGTATCTATTTCTGGCCTCCAGGTTAAAATGGGAGATGGTTCAGCCGGTTGTTGAGATGTAGCCTGGGCTGCTTTGTCTTGAGTGCAGAGTTCTGTTTTGCTTTGTTTTGCATAAAGGGCCATGTCCGGAGTGTGGGATGACCGCTTTGTTTCATCTGCCTTTGCAGACCTCAGCCCAGCAGGCCCTGATGGGGACCATCAACACAAGCATGCACGCTGTCCAGCAGGCCCAGGATGATCTCAGTGAGCTCGACTCGCTGCCACCTCTTGGCCAGGATATGGTAAATACTGTTCAGTGGTTTTCATGCCGAGTCTCTGCCCTGGCAGAAAGCAAGGTTATGCACTCTGTCAGGATTCAACTAGGTAAATCTCTCTCTAGGTGAAGAGGAAACTCATGATTTTTCAAGATATTGAGTCTTTGTCTCTCAGTTGCACCCACAAGAGGAGAGAATCATAGGGTACTGCTGCCTGTTGACAGTACCACAGGAGGGCCAAGAACTTGGACCCTAGGGTCCTGTGATCTGAGTTCAAATCCCAGTCCATTACTGGCTCTGTGACTCTGGGCTACTTGCCTTCTCTGATCTACTCTGTCATCTGTAAATAGAGTTGTTGTGAAGAGGTGATGATCTAATCACCTGTAGAGTTCTTAGCACAGTCCCTAGCACATACACAGAAAGAGCTCAGTAAGCAGTAGCTGTTTGCTATTTTTGTGTCTACCAGTGTTTCTCAAACTCTAGCGTACGTTGGCATTACTTGAAGGGCCTGTTAAAACGCATGTTGCTGGAACTCTCTCACCATTTTTTTTTTTTGACTCAGTGGAATCTTGGGTAGGTCCTGAGATTTTGCATTTCCGACAAGATCTTAGGCGATGTTAATGCTGCATGCCTGGGAACTGTCCTTTGAGAACCACTGGCTTACTACCATTGCGTTTTTCAGCAGGGTAGGGTGATTCACCCAGATATTTTCCTGTAGATGCTGCTGCATGAAATCCCATGATTTTTTTTTTTTTTTGAAAGCTCAAGAATAACACTTGTCTCTGAAACAGTTAAATTGGATGACTCAGATCATTGCCTGTTTAGTATCAGAGGTGTCATCTGTGACTGGAAAATTAGGGACCTCTCAACATGACTCCTCACTGCCCAAATCGTGCTCCCAGGACCAGCAGCACTGGCAATTCTGTGTGAGAAGTGCGGAATCATGGGTCTTCCCCAACCTACTCAAACAGAATCTGCATTTTAGCCAAGTTTCCAGATTCTTTGTGTGACCATTAATGTTTGAGAAGAACCAGCCAGTACTGTCATTCTCAGTGCTGCTTTGTACATTAGAATCATCTGAGAAACTTTAAAAACAAAGCTGAAAGCACTAGCTGAGACCAAAGAAATCAATGTTGCTGTGGGTGGAACCTGAGAATCAGTGGTTTTTATTCTCCCCAGGTGATTCTAATGGCCAGTCAGGGTTGACAGCCACTGTGATAGGACTGACTGGTACCATCACAGGGGCCAGAACCAAGATACAGTCTGCAGCTTTATCTTGTCCTGCCAGGATAACTGCCCTCCAAGTTCTCCAAGAATGCTGAGTTTTTCATTTGCACACCTGTGTGCGTGGAGGTTGCTGGTATCCTCAGCACCATTTCTCCCAGGTATCTGAAAACCATAAACATTTTGCTTTGAGGAACCCCAGAGTAAAAACATGTATGGCAGATACCCATATCCAGTGTGATTGTGAGGTAGAGTTTTAAAATATTTAAGATTTTACATTCCTGCTTACCAATTTTCAAAGAATTAGAATGCAGTAAATTACTTTTAGTGTTCACATCCTGAACATAGATAAATATTTTGGGGATGTTTTAGGAAGCAGATGAGCACGTTACTGCAGGGTCATCATTATCAAGATAAGTGATCATTTATTAGGTAAGTTCTGAAATGCCAGGAAATATAGACCTTGCTATTTATAGGTTCAAATCAACATAAAATATAAGAGCTGGAAAGGTTTTTATAAACCATTGAATTCCTACAGTAGAAGAAATCTGAGGCACAGGACCTGAATATGATTTGCCCGAGGTCCTATCACCTGCTAGTGGTAGATCCGGACCCAGAACAGGGGTCTCAACCCATCCCCTCATCTTACCAGGAAAGGTTTTACCATCTACATGAACATGACCCTTGGTCGTCTTCAAGGTGATGCACATTGTAAGCAGGAGACATTTCCTGCATTGACAAAGAACACATGTGAGCTGAAACACCCTCCTTCTCACCCTGCTCCCTGCAAAGCAAGGTGAAAATTAGCAACAACTATTAATGCTAATGTGCAGTATTCTTATGAAACATTGATTTTTTTTCTGCTCATTCTTTTTCAGTTGCATTTTTCTAAATAAAGCCACATGGAATTTTTCTCCGTAAGATCGTAAAAGTTAAAAACACAAACAACATAATTAATGTAAGACACAGGGAGAATTTGCACACCATTGAGCATCTCTGAAGGAGCAAGAGGCCTGTTAAGGTTCCTGTTTAGGATAACTTAAGGGCCCCGTCAGTGCTGGCCCATAAGAAGAGCATAGCCAAAATGCTGGTCTGATTTTATGGTGGGGCCTCTCTGGTCTCCTGGGTAATTCTGTGCTGTGATTGTGTCATGCTGTTGTCTGGCTTTGCAGGCTTCTAGGGTATGGGTTCAGAACAAAGTCGACGAATCCAAACACGAAATTCATTCTCAAGTTGATGCTATCACGGCCGGAACGGCTTCCGTTGTTAACCTCACAGCTGGTAAGTCCCTGAGAGATTTGTGCCGTATTGGGGTTTTGCTTAAAAGCTGTTTTTCTAATTTAAAAAAATAAGTTATCTGTTAATTGGAATAATAGACTTCATATTACGAGAGGACAGTCTTTTCTTAGGCACTTGGAGTGCTTCCGGCATTTTTCCCAGTGACCCAGGAGAGTGGTAAGGAACATGTCATTGCGTTTTGCCTGTATCATGCATCCTCATTAAAAAGCTCCTATTCAGATCTTCTCATGGTTCGTCAGTGTGCTGGACTTACTGCAAAGTCTGTTGAGGCTACTTTCTCCCTTCTGGGCACCTACAGTTTGAAAATGGTTTTGAATGAACAGACCCATCATATGTGCCTTGGCCCATCTTGTCCAGCAGCGGTCTCTTCTGGCACAGTGTGGCTCCCAGCCTTGTGCTGTCAGAGGAGAGCTAGGAACTTGCTTGGCTTCACCCTGCAGTGTATCAGCCTTTTAGGAGCAGAGTTGGACCCCTGAGCTGCTGACAGGGGCCTAAAGAAAAGGGCCATGAGATGCTGAGACTTCCTTTGGATTTTTAAAGGTGGTTATACTCAGAATTTCAATGCATGAAGCCTCCAGGTGAAAGGACCTTCTTGAAGTCACCTTGGAGAAAGGGAGCAAGCCATCTCACTGTGCTCATGGGAAGCTTGGTGTTTGACTCCTGCAGAATGGTGGGTGAGGAACTCCTGCCACTTTGGGGTTTTGAAAATTCTCACCATGACCATGTGCCCTCCTTTGGTGGGGATGGTTCTTTTTGTCCCAGGTGACCCTGCAGACACTGACTACACGGCTGTGGGATGCGCGATCACCACTATTTCTTCCAACCTGACGGAGATGTCCAAGGGTGTGAAGCTGTTGGCCGCCCTCATGGATGATGAGGTGGGCAGCGGGGAGGACTTGCTCAGAGCTGCCAGGACCCTCGCTGGGGCAGTGTCAGACTTGCTGAAAGCTGTGCAGCCTACTTCTGGAGAGGTAAGCTCTAGAGGCAAGCAGTCACTCGGGTTCTGATGAGACAGCTGCATCCGCTGGGGGGACCATGGTGCTCTTGCTTCCCAAGCTGTTCCTTTCATCCTGCTGGGGTATGTTTCCCTGCAGGAGTAATTGGAGCTGTGGAATTGGGTGCAGAAGCTCAGCCGCATTCAGGAGTGGTTGAGCTCTTTGTGTGAAGGCCTCCCCGTCATGGGTACTTGAGTAGATGCAACCCCAGGAATGTAACACACATGACTAATACACATTTAAAGGGAATATAAGTTTGTGTCCTAATTTCCACAGAATGCGTACCACCTTCTACCAATTGAACAAGGCTCACTAATTGGCCATTTCAAATCCATATACCTATTGCTGGTTTGTGAGACACCAGCTGTTTCCTTGCATGGATTTCACCAGGATGTCTTCTATCTGGCAGACCACCTGAGATTCTCACTGATAGACAGAGGGAGCAAATTCTGTGAGATTCTGCTTTCTGCAATTCCATGTATGATTGCACTGGAGGAAATGCGTTTTCTTTCCAATTAAGGTGTGTTCTTTGTTCACAGCCTCGACAGACAGTTTTGACTGCTGCTGGCAGCATTGGACAGGCCAGCGGGGATCTTCTGAGACAGATTGGAGAGAATGAGACTGATGAGCGATTCCAGGTAAGAAATTTCTTTGTACTTCGAGGTGGTTTAGTTTTTGTGTCTTATCCAAAACCGCAAGCGTGGCAGAGAAGTCTTTTTTGTGACCCTTCTTTTTCAATACCAGGGACATGTGCTGCTTGCCCTCTGGGGAGCTGCTGTCACCACTGTGTAGTATCATCTCATTGCAGCTCAGAGGGCATCAGTCATCTCTGCTCATCTGCCTCCATCCCTATCCCTCAAAAGGTACAGTGCAGAGGCCACTGCTGGGGTGGTTCAGGACAGGATGATCTGCTTATGTGCTGATGAGCCAGTCCCCTTTACTCCTCCTCCTAAGTCTCTCATTTTGCAAGTAATATATAAATACATCCTAATTAAATTGTTACAGTTCTAGCCCAGGTTCCCTGAAAGATGCCCTCTTCCAAATCCTATGTCAAGTTCACTGTTTAGGAATTCTACAGAATTTCATTGGCCTTCAATTATTTAAATTTTTTTTCAAATTATTTCTGTGTATATATATTGAAATATTTACTTAGAAGAAATTACAACAAATTACAAACTTATATGAACTAATATTACAGATATCACGAAGTCCAGAAAAATAGCGTAATGTTTTTATTAACTACCTGACACCTCTAAATACCTTTTTTCCTGTATTTGTGGCTTCATCTGTTTTGACCACCTCTTCATTTGGCAATGATTTTATAATATTTAGTAGACAGAACAAAAAGATCATTAACTTTCCTCTCGTGTTCAGGTTTCTTGCTTCATGGTTGGCCATCTTATCTAGAACTTCCCAATTTTATCAGCAAAAGATGTGTCAGATACACTAAAATGTGATCGTGTTTGTTGTGAGACATGAAACTTCAACCTTCATCCACTTCAGGCTGTGAATGAGTCCCATAGCCTAGTACCACAGGCATGTGGAGAATGAAGGAGGGCAATAAGACATTCAATATATAAGCATTCATGTCATGATAGAGGTTTTGATGGCATCATTCTTCAGTCCTCATAAGCGTGAGTTTGATGAGTGGTAGGACTATTCCTGGAAGCCATTTCTACACTGAGATACCCAGTAATAAGTTCCCTAGAATCAGAATGAACTGTAGACCACATCAATACATTCTGCTAAACCCAAGTTAATTGTATCCCGCTCCTGACTTCCCTTTCCAGATCCCCAAACTGGCCTTGCATTGGCCTCTACTTTTTGTATTAGGGCACATAATTATTTGCAGGCAGGTACCTACTTAGGAACTTGGTAAATATGAGATTCAGCTGCTATTTTACTAGGCTTAATTATCTTGACTTCATCATTTACTTTCCCCAGAAGTATTAATATTACTGTTTTCCCACCATGTGTTAAGGAAGGTTAAGGAGAAAGTCAAAATCCTTCCTTAAAACATGGCACACAACCTTGTGTTTTTTGAAAGCTTTACCTGCCTCTCCCTGCTGTAGTAGATTGCTTTCATTGTGTGTGAATGTAAACCCTGCCTCCTAATGTTTGTTTCGATTCTGATGTGCAGAGGAAGCAGGTTCAGGTTGAGGGTGATAGTCCTGCAGAGCCTTTGTTAGCAGGGACAGGCCTCACTTGAATGTTTCCAATTGTGTCAGGTCTCTAGGTAAAGACCGGTGCAGTAAGGTGATCCTGCAACCTCCTCCAGTTATGGGTGACTGACATTGGATTTCTTACTCTATTTTTCTGATTCTTGAGATCATATCTCAGAGCTTTTCTTGGGTTCTTAATGTACCGCATGTTCCCAGAGTTAACAAAGATTTATTTTACACGGGCTACATAATAGTGGTCTTGTTGAAACTTTTGACAAAAGCCTTGTCGGCAGCTATAGCTGTAGTATCACATTCTTTTTCTAACTGTATTTTTTTTTGGACAAAATTAATAAGAGGAACAGGATTGTTTTAAACAGTTCTGACAAAGCCCTTTAGAACAATCACGATTCTATGTGACCAAATCCTGGCCCCCATCTGAAAAGATGAATTCATATCAAGTGAAGGAATACTGTGACCTACTTTGGAAAGTTATTTTTAAAAATCTTTTTAATAATTTGTGACATTCAAGCTGTGTTTTCACTGAGCATTGAGATAGATGTCCAGGAACTGTAACCATAGTGGGAACAATTCCTGAAAGTTGTGTGGTAGACAGGTGCCAGTCAGATCCCAAAGGGATCTTCAGCTTTCAGCACCATGGGCTTTAGTTTTACCTTGGATATCCAGGAAACATCACAGAACTAAGAAAGACTGGAATAACCTGCTCATTTAAGACCACTTAGTTTTTGCCCAATTAAAAATCAGCTTACTTGATAGATTCATGGGTTTCTGATTTAGCTGGATTATATGTGGTCTTTGTTCTGTATAAAATTGTGCAGGCTGAATATTATTTCTAATGTATCTTATAAAATATCTCACTGTAAAGACGCTGGGGTGCCCTTTACATTTAGAATCAAAAGTGCTCTTTATCATCTGATGAATTAATAAAGACTTCTGACCATATTTCCTTGAGGGGAAAGGCCTTGACATGTTTGTTCAAAATCAAAATGGCTCCTGTGTTTGGGAAGGCATTTCCAAGTCAAATAAACTACTTTCAGTATTAAAAGCAAAGAAATAAATTAATTGTAATAGTGGTTATTCTTTAGGTCAAACAGATGGGTGATAAATCTGGTAGGCTCAATCAAAATATTCTAAATTCTGCAGACAGAATGCCTAGACATTGAGTTGAAGCATAAACTGATCTTTTAAGGCTCAGAGCTCCTTGCGTCTTCAGTCAAACCATCTTATAACTAGTGTATTTATACAGGGTCCCTTTCCACTTTCTGTAATAATTTAATTCCTATCCAGAAGGCTGCAGAACACTGAGAATAACTCTGCAGAGCATTTCTTGGCTCTTGAGCTGTAGGTGTTGGTGCCAGCTATGTGTCTTTGCACATCAAATGTTGCCCTCTGGAGGTAGAGATATGACTAAATTTCTGGTAACGACTTGGATCTTTGTGCAAGGTAGAAATCCAGAAGATAAATTTTCAAGTTACAGTGAGGCATGATGACTTGGAAGCCGTGAGTTATAACCTTCCTGCGGCACATGATGTTGTGGCATCTGGATATGTTTTCAGCTTCTCCTGAACCACCACATCGACCTTGCATCCAAGAGACGTGGTCAAGACTTCGTGTTAGATAAGTGCACGAATGTGAATCAGTGGTTAAAATGATAAACCTTCCCTCATATTAACTATTTTAGATTTAAACCTGTGCTGTTCAATGGATGTAAGAGACTGAGTTATTAGGATACAAGTCTCCTTTTTTAATTACCTCTAAGGATAAGTTGACATTTTAAAAAAACTTCTGAAGTGCTGAAGGAAAAAGATCAAATGGAATTTTAATAACATGTTTATTTTCAGGCTGTGAAAGGTGATTAGAGAAAAATAAATGAATAGTCTTTGATTCCCTTTTCTTAGGATGTTTTAATGAGTTTGGCCAAAGCTGTTGCCAATGCAGCTGCCATGTTGGTACTAAAGGCAAAGAATGTTGCCCAAGTGGCCGAAGACACTGTCCTACAGAACAGGGTGATTGCTGCTGCCACCCAGTGTGCCCTTTCCACCTCCCAGCTTGTGGCATGTGCCAAGGTAAGCCAGCTGGTACCCCAGCCCTTTCTACCCAGTATCACATGCTCTTATCTGCCTCCAGGCATCTGGGGAGTAGCAGGGGCAGAATTTGTTCAAATAGTCTTGAGATTTAGAGCTTGCTTCAGGGATGATAGGTCTTACGTGCTGATAGGATTTTAGCGTAAGCTCTCTATTCTTTTATCATTTGTTTTTTGCCCAAGTCCTCAGGCCGTTGGTACTTTTCACTAGTTCATTTCTGTGTGCAAATTGCTATGTCTCCCCTTTGGACTTCTCAGTGCGTCTTTACACCTGCAAAAAAATAGTTCTTGCATTGTGTGATACTGCATTATAAATGGATTCAGAAATAATCCACAGAGTTTATGGGAACACTTTCTAGGCTCTGTGTGAGTGGGGATGTGAGTTGCTGTGAGGGTATACACACTGTGTGTCATACATCACCTCATTACATCTCCCTGACAGTCCTGCAAATTAAGCACTATTATCTCTAGTTTACTGATAGGAACCTGAGGCCCTCTGATGTTAGTAAGTTAAGGCCACAGAAGTAGTAAGTGGCAGAACTAGAGTTATAACTCAGGTCCATCCGCGTCCAAATACCCTTTCCCCTCCACTTCATGTGTCCTCACGGTGATGATGCATCAGAAGATGGAACTGTCCGTTTCTGGACTTGATGGCCTATCATGTTGTATAGATCTGTGATCTGGCTCAGCGTGGCATTGATAGCCTGTGGGAGGATTTGCAGCATCTCTTGGAAGTGTCCTCAATTGTCTCCCTCAAGCTTTCCTTGTCCGCGTTGAATTTGCAAGGAACTGACAGAGCTCCCCTATGAGGCAGAGTTTCAGGTGTTTCTGGAAATAAAAATAGAATTCCTTTAGGTAGTCTTTGTATCCCAACTCAGAAGACTCAATCCAAGGGATCCTAAAAGGGAGGGAGGTATAATAGGGAAAGCCCAGAAATTTCTCCCTATGTAAGTAGGGCAGTAGTATGGACTATCCTATGTGACTAATGAAGATATAAATTAGCGGACATGTAAAATCACAAGGATGAAGTAGAATAGTGGAGTGTGTGAGACGACAGCAATGGTTTAGGTGAATCCCTGGTCCTATAAGTAAGAAACCGAGGCCCAGAGCGGGAAGGGCCTTGATGGGACTGTGAGGGGACATGGGAAATACGGATTCAACCATGGTGCCCAAAACCTGTTCCTGTCTCGCTTCAGGTTGTGAGCCCCACTATCAGCTCCCCTGTGTGCCAGGAGCAGCTGATTGAAGCAGGGAAGCTGGTGGACCGCTCGGTGGAGAACTGTGTCCGCGCCTGCCAGGCGGCCACTACTGATAGTGAGCTCCTGAAGCAGGTCAGCGCCGCGGCCAGCGTGGTCAGCCAGGCCCTGCATGATCTCCTACAGCATGTGCGGCAATTTGCCAGCCGAGGCGAGCCCATCGGCCGCTATGACCAGGCCACTGACACCATCATGTGTGTCACTGAGAGCATCTTCAGCTCCATGGGTGATGCTGGTAAGGCACTGTGCTGTGGGTGGGTGTGTGGGTGGGTTTTGGGGTTCCTGATGGTGGTGCTCACCCATAGGGAAGATGAAGGCAGCCTGGATGACTGGCCAGGGCAAGTTCTCATCAAAGACTACGCCACTGAAGCTTGGAAAAAGATAAAAGATGCTTCCATACCCGTGCTTACAGACTTCAACAAAGTTCACCAGGTTTTTGTTAAAATGGTTAGATTTTGTTATTTTGTTAGATTCACAGTGAATTCCTTTGTTCTGCAAATGCACGTGTTGGGTATGATGTGGCAAAGCTGGAGCAGCCACAGAAGGAAACAAGATCAAGGCTTGGAATAAAGAAGTTTATTATACTTGCATGTCCCCTGGAGGGGGTCACTGCATGCCACACAGGGTCATGGGAGAGCACCGGGGTGGTCAGGAGGGAGAAGACAGGAGCAAGGGTCGGCCTAGACCGTGGCCTTTTTTTTTTTTTTTAATAATAATTTTTTTTTTTTTTAAGAGATGGGGTTTCTCCACGTTGGTCAGGCTGATCTCGAACTCCTGACCTCAGGTGATCCGCCTACCTCGGCCTCCCAAAGTGCTGGGATTATAGGTGTGAGCCACCACGCCCAGCCAGACCATGGCCTTTATTGGAGCTCCTTAGGAAATTCAGGGCAGGGTAAACAATTTAGGACTGGGTGGTTTAAATAATTTTGGCAGGCTCTAAATTATGGAGGTGGTAGCTAGTTACCTGGTATCTGGCCCCAGGATGATTCAGGCAGAAAAAGTGTCTTCTGGGTGTCTGGGCCAGACAGAGGAGGAAAAGCTCTGGATTGGTTAGTTTGCATATCAAAGACATGTTCCCTGCTGAGCCTGTGCAGTCTCTCAGTTGGCCAGCCCTAAGAGGACAGTTTGTCTCCAGCAGAAAGGTGTTTTCAGATCACAAAGCATCGTACATACTATACGGTCAATTTAAAAGCATTTGCAGTACACCTTTTTATACTGTATTGAAAAGTAAATCTCCCCAAACCCAGCTGCCCAGGCTGGAGTGCAGTGGCACAATCTTGGCTCACTTCATCCTCCACCTCCTGGGTTCGAGAGATTGTCCTTCCTCAGCCTCTGGAGTAGCTGGGACTACAGGTTTGCGCCACCATGCCCGGCTTATTTTTATATTTTTAGTAGAGATAGAGTTTCACTTTGTTGGCCAGGCTGGTCTCAAACTCCTGACCTCAGGTGGTCTGCTCACCTCGGCCTCCCAAAACGCTGGGATTACAGCAGTGAGCCACTGTGCCCGGCCTGGACTTTTTTCATTGCCACCTGTATGCTCCTCTTTTTAGTGGCAGCAGAGTATGCTATTTTTTATAGGCATCATGATTTAACCAGTAATCTTTTAGCGGACATTTAGGTCATTCCTAAGTTTTTTGTTTGTTAGTTTGTTTTGCTTTTACAAAAATACTACAGTGAACATTCTTGTAAAAATAGTTTACTTTTGTAGGTTCATATGTAGGGTAAATCCCTATTAATGGAGATGCTAGGCCAGTAGGTAGATTTTTATTTTAAATGTGTCTAAGAAATTTTTCTCCAGAAAGGACCCACAATTTGCATCCCTACTAGTAATTTGTAAGAGATCTGTTTTTGTGCTTCCTTGCCAGCCTAGAACAATACCTTATAAAGAGTTTAGATTTTTTTTTAGAAAGTTGTCTTGTATTCTTCTGTATTCTTAAATGATTTAACAAGATAGGAATGTTCCACACATTTGAATTAGTTGTTGTTTTTGATACTCCTTTTATTTTGAAATACTTTTAAATTTGCAAAAGAAGTTGCAGAGGTAATATGGAATATTCCCATTACCTTTCCCAGTTTCTCCATTTTTGACATCTTTCCTATAGGATAGCACATTTGTCAAAACCAGGAAATTAGCATTGGTACGTTACTAACTAAACTACAGACATTATTCAGATTTCATCAGTTTTTCTGCTGATGTCCTTTTTCCGTCTCAGGATCCAGTCCAGGATACCACACTGACTTTAGCACATTTTTATTTCAGTAAAAGATTTTTCTTCCCCCTTTTTATTGTATGGCTTCAGCATTCTTCTCAGATAACTTTTGTTAGAGGAAGAAATCCCTTACATTTGAAAATGTTCTATTTTTTAATGTTGATCGTTATACTCCTCCTCCTTGGAGAAGGAAATTAAAATCAATTTCAGTAAAATCACAGGGACAATAAGACCAAACAATAATGTAAGATCAGAATCAGTGCTGGGGAAAAAAAAAGATGAGCAAAGAGAAAATTGCAGGGAAAACTCCAGGCCAAGGCAAGTCATAGCATTTGAACGTGAAGCTGGTGTCCGTGCTTCTATTAGCAAAGGCCAAACAACATACATCAAATGGATTGTGTGATATCCCTCATCTAGTGCTAGTTTGCCTACACATTAATACAAAATTTAAAGATAATTTTACTCTGTGCCAGTTCTTCAGAAAGTTTATTATAGAGGCTTTCGTGTAAGTGGTTTTCAAAGTGAAGAAAGCAATGTTTTCTAAATAAGTATTTACTAACGCTGAATTTGCATAATTTTGTTCCCTGCTCTCTTCTTTTTTATTTTTATTTTTAATTTTGAGATGGAGTTTCACTCTTGTTGACCAGGCTAGAGTGTAATGGCACCATCTCAGCTCACTGCAACCTCCTCCTCTGGGTTCAAGTGATTCTCCTTCCTCAGCCTCCTGAGTAGCTGGGATTACAGGCATGTACCACCAGGCCAGGCTAAGTTTGTATTTTTAGTAGAGGCAGGGTTTCTCCATGTTGGTCAGGCTGGTCTCAAACTCCTGACCGCAGGTGATCCACCCACCTTGGCCTCCCAAAGTGTTGGGGTTATAGGCGTGAGCCACTGTGCCTGGCCTCCCTGCCCTCTCTTTTTATAACATGTTCCTCTTTGGCTGCTTCTGTCCTGTTTGTGCCTCATAGTGAACAGGTGAACCTGGGTATGTTTGGGGAGTACCATCTTGGCAGCCCCAGGGAATATTTTCCTTCTGGGTTCTAATTTGGATGCACAGCTTAGGAGTAGAGCACGGCAGTTCAATTTCCTTTCTCCCACTTACCAGAGGAGAGACAAGACTGTATGGCTCCCGAGGTTTTACTGACCTTTGAAAAGCAGACAAACAGACCACATCCTCTATTCCATCCTCTAGGTGAAATGGTGCGCCAGGCGCGGGTCCTGGCCCAAGCCACGTCAGACCTCGTCAATGCCATGAGATCAGATGCAGAAGCTGAAATCGACATGGAGAATTCGAAGAAGCTCCTGGCAGCAGCAAAACTCTTGGCTGACTCCACTGCTCGCATGGTGGAAGCTGCAAAGGTATTCTACTGGATTTGTTTGCGTGAAAAGTGAACGCTATTTAAGTGTTAAGATTTGGAGATACCTTCCAGGTGGGGGATGGTCAGCTGAGAATGCATTTTTATTTGCTTAAAACTTATATGGCTTGTAACATCTAACCCTGTTCTTGTGGCAAAGTAGGTGATGGAACATCTGAATGAAATGCTTCAGGGGAGTGGTACTGACTCAGCCATAGCAGCAAAGTACCTTCTTGAGGGAGGGCGCTTGTTCCATTTGGTCATCACTGTGGTCTTCATTGAACATGGTGACTAATTTAAACCTAATATTTTTCAACAGCAAATTCACCTAAATCTGTTCTCTTCCTTAATGCCTTAATGTTACTGTGCCCTCTGTTTGACTTCTCAACTAAACTTCTATCAAGATTTTGCACAGTAGACTATTTCCTACTTCACTGTTCTTTGAATTCCAGTCGCAGTTTTAAATATTATAAAAAGATGCGGAGTTAAGAGTTAGTTTTGTGCTTTTTGACAGCTATGCTATAGCATAATGCTTATAAAACCTAGTGATTCTGAACCAGGAGTCTGTTACGCAGCTCCCCGTGAAACATATTAAAATGCATGTGCCTCAGTTTCATCCCCAGAGATCCTGATTCACAAGGTCACTGGTAGGACCAAGTGTGTGTATATGTGTGTGTGTGTGTGTGTGTGTGTGTGTGTGTGTGTGTACGTGCATGCGTGTCTTTAGGTTCTGCAGGATATTCCGACGTGTACCTCTAGGTTGGAACTGTTGTAAATGAATAAGGCTATATTTTTCTGGGTTTTTTATTATGTAGCTAGCACACATTTCTTGTAGAATTAATAGAAAATGTGGATAAATGTGAAAAAAGAAAATAAAAATCACCTTCGAATTCCTGCCTCCAAAATAATATTTTAAATGTATTTCTATGCATATAGGATTTATTAAGGCCAGGCATGGTGGCTCATGCCTGTAATCACAGCACTTTGGGAGGCCAAAGTGGGTAGATCACCTAAGGTCAGAAGTTAGAGAGTAGCCTGCCCAACATGGTGAAACCATCTCTCTACAAAAACTTAGCCAGACGTGGTGGGACACGCCTATAATCCCAGCTACTCGGGAGGCTGAGGCAGGAGAATCGCTTGAACCCGGGAGACAGAGGTTGCAGTGAGCCAAGATGGCGCCACTGCACTCCAGCCTGGAGGACAAGAGCAAAACTCCGTCTCAAAAAAAAAAAAAAGATGCATTAAGTGTCTCCACATCTTGTGCCATCTCCCTGGCTTCAGGGAAGTGGTAGTGTATCTCAAGCTAATATGTGCATTGCTTTACTTAGACTGTATTGTGACGCATACTGAGCCACGTAGAGGACCTCTCCTGGCTGACTGGCCGTAGTGTTACCTGAAGGAGTGACAGTTCTTAGAGATGCCTCGTGGGTAGGGGTGAAGGAGAGACGCAGGAAGGGGCAGAGTCTGAGCTTCCTTCCTTTGCCTCCTAATCCCTGTTTCAGCCAATAAGCTCTGCTTTTAACCCCCTTCTTTAAGCTGTATATATATGTTTGTATAAAAATTATATATTAGGGTTTTATGTAGTAGTTGAATTTTTCAAAAGGTTTTATTAGTTTACCCCACCTCTGTCAGTCTACACTATAGCTATTTCAGGCAAACTCACGTTCACAAAAAATTACTTGCTAGGCTGGAAAGAACTATAGGGTAAATCTAGTCCATTCCTTATTTTACAAATGAAAAAAATTAAAACTTGAAAAGATGAATGCTAATGCCACATAAGCAGTACTGGGCCAGGCCAGTGTGCACATTTTGTTTCTTGATGTGACTGTTTACCAGGCCAATTCACTGCATTTACCAAGTTACCAAAAACTTGTTTCTTCTAAGTATTTATGTGATTTTGGAAGTTTTGGTTACTTATATTAAATGGGACAATGTTAAGGGTTTCTGTAAATTCTTTTAACTTTTAGTTAAAAGTTTTCATTTTGTCTTTGTAGCCGTATTTTAATTTGCTGAATTTTGTTGAAAGCTAAAGAACATGGACTGGTTAGAGTTCGAAGGATTATATTTAACATGCAGAAAAAATATATTTCATGATTAGTAACTAAGATTTCAGGACCAAGGTTAGTACCCATATCTGTTACATATTCGCCATAAAAAAAAAAAAAAAAAAAAAAAAGACATTGCTGAGCAAGGACCCGAAGCATCCACATTAGTGTGAAGTGCAGAAATGCTGGTTTCCAGCTGCTCGAAATACATAAAATTAAGGCTGATGTGCACTTGAGACATATAAAAAGGAGCAGCTTAGAATATATCTGATGATGGGAAAAAACAAAATGACTTTCATAGACTTGCAAAAGAATCCAAAAGTAGCCCAAACAATCCTTTTACATATGAAATGCAGAAATAAAAATTTTTAATTGCTAGAAATACAAAATCAAGATTATGAGAGTGGTTAAAGTTTGGAAGAATAGGAGATTCTATTCAAGAGTGCTGCCAGAATAATCTGCCACAGACATTAAACCTATTCCATCTGTATGCATTGCTGTAACTTTTATAAATAGCTCAAAGAAATAGGTTCTTATAAATTGGTAAATTTAGCAAATTGGCCACTTGGAAAATCTAGACGTTCAGAAAATTGATTTTTGATAAATCAGTGTGCTGTTCTCTCTGCCTCCAGAGCAAATGTTATTGCCTGAAAGGGTTCATAGGAAGAAACTCGTTGATCTGTAGACATCAAGCACACGTTACAAAGCATTCGGGCCCTGGTGAGGGAAATCTTGATTGCTGCTGTTCTTGCTGTTGGGAGAGGAAGGCTGGATGTGCTGTGAATGTTTTTGAATTATTATAGAGTAAAATTATATCCTTTCTCTACTTCACCATTAGCCTTCCCATGCTTCAGAATCCCACCCATCTCAATCCACTTAGATTTCTAAGACATGTTCAACTAAAAGCAACAAAGTAAAAGGGCTATGGGGCTGGATAAAGGCAGTGTGACTGGCTATGAACAGTGCCTGCCTGTTTTCTGTCCGGTTGAGGGCATTAAATTTCTCTCATTAATTCAGTACATTTAGGTACCATCTCTACTTTCGTATACTTTCCAACTCTGGCTCTCTAGGAATGTGATTTCTGGTCATGGTCTATCTTTAACAAAACTTGGTGTCTTTTTTAATGGCGTTACTGAGCCTTTCCTCCATCCTTACTCCTCCTCCCTCTGTCCACGCCTATGAGTTTACACTGACTCTTAACCCTTCACATTTACCTGTGCCACAGGGTATTTCAGGAGTGATGTGAAGACATAAGTCATTACCGTGTCATGCCAATGAAAAGAAAATTCTCCCTGGGAGAGATGGGAGAGGGGAGATTTAATCTTCCCATCTTTTAAACCATGGGTTTCTGGCCACAGATTAATTTGTATGGACCACCAAAGCAGTGTTCTCAAGTGTTTAATTATTACCTTGGATTTCTAACTGCTTAGCCATGCAATTTTGAAACATCCCCTGGTAGGTATTTTTTGTTGCATCAGCAAACATCTTCATCATAAAGATAGTACTTGCAGCATTCGACTGTCCTTCCAAATGTCTTCTATTACTAAGAAAAAATAATAATGAAGGCATAAATTCAGTGATGTCCCCCACTGGACCACTTGAAATCTGTATTTTCACCTTTGCAGGGGGCTGCAGCCAACCCAGAGAATGAAGACCAGCAGCAAAGGCTGAGAGAAGCTGCAGAAGGTCTCCGGGTAGCAACCAACGCAGCTGCCCAGAATGCTATTAAGAAAAAAATCGTCAACCGACTGGAGGTCAGGAAAGAGGCCAGCTTTCTGGGATGCCCATCTTAGATTGCAGAGTTATTTGAAGAGATAGTTGAATTAACAAGATGTTGCCCATACAAAGAAGCTAAGTCAGCTGGGCGCAGTGGCTCATGCCTATAATTGCAGCACTTTGGGAGGCTAAGGTGGGCGGATCTTGGGGTCAGGAGTTTGAGACCGGCCTGACAAACATGGTGAAACCCTGTCTCTACTAAAAATAGAAAAATTAGCTGGGCATGGTGGTGAACCCTTGTAATCCCAGCTATTCAGGAGGCTGAGGCCGGAGAATTGCTTGAACCTGGGAGGCGGAGGTTACAGTGAGCCGAGCTTGCGCCATTGCGCTCCAGCCTGGACAACAGAGTGAGACGGTCTCAAAAAAAAAAAAAAAAAGCTAAGTCAAGGGTAACATCATTGTTTAAAAGTTTGAGTACTACAAAAGCATTGACACAATTTGAGAAAACTGCTTCAGTAAGCTCAGATCCTTTCTGCGTCTAATGTTCAGGAATAGAATGCTGACTCTTTTCAGGAGGAACCAGATAATTTTTTTCTAGCATTAAAGGATATACGCATTGAAGAAGAGCCTTTTGCTGAAAATGTTTCTATTTTGTTGGAGGCAATGACTTTCTTAGGGCTTCCCATGGGGAACACAGACTTCAAAGACTGGAGGTGGAGATTAGGCTTGGGTGGAGAGGTATGGAAGGGAGTCAGTGAAATATATTTGTTATTTTTTGAAATATTTATTCTGAAAAAGAAAGTTGAAATATTAATAAGCTCAAACTATGTTTTAAAAAAGAAGTTTGATGATCATGGTAGCTCACACCTGTTGTAATCCCAGCACTTTGGGAGGCTGAGGCGGGCAGATCACCTGAGGTCAGGAGTTTGAGACCAGCCTGACCAGTATGGAGAAACTCCATCTCTACTAAAAATATAAAAGAAAATTAGCTGGGCGTGGTGGTGCATGCCTGTAATCCCAGCTACTCAGGAGGCTAGGGTAGCAGAATCGCTTGAACCCGGGAGGTGGAGGTTGCAGTGAGCCGAGATCGTGCCATTGCACTCTAGCCTGGGCAACAAGAGTGAAACTCTGTTTTAAAAAAAAAAGAAAAGAAGAAAAAGTTTATACTACAGATGCACACAGGAGACCCTTACACTAAAATCTGAGAGTTTGGAAGCTGAGACCCTGCCTGTGTATTGAGAAGTGCCGCCATATGCAGTCTGCTATATTCTGGAAGAAAAGTAATGTTCTTGGAAAAAGACAAGAGGGTAAACGTGATTAAATGCCATGGTGGGAAATGCTCTATGTTTTGTAACTAAGGCTTCTGATTGCTGAGAGAGGAGAGTGCTGGGTACCAGCATTTGTGCTTGAACCATCTATGCTGCTTCTGTGAGATTTTTTTTTCCCGAAAACATTTAGATTTGGTGCAGCTTATCAATGTCTTTCTGATTGTGGAATCATCCCTTTTGTTTTTGAGAAAGACAAATGAACTTGAAGGCTTGAGTTTTCAAGCATGCCTGTCTTTGTCACTTGTCCCAGGGGATGTCAATACAAGGAAGATAGTGTGTTGTAAGATTAGGGTCATCACTGGTTTTAAAAGACAGAGCCTGCTCTTTGGAGTCCCTGTAGAGCAACAAACCTATGCTGACTCTGTGGTGGAAGTGAATGTAGAACATGCATGTGTGTTACATATGCAGACCTTGACTCATCTGTCACTCCTCTGCAGGTTGCAGCCAAGCAGGCCGCAGCGGCAGCCACGCAGACCATCGCCGCCTCCCAGAACGCAGCCGTTTCCAACAAGAACCCTGCGGCCCAGCAGCAGCTGGTCCAGAGTTGCAAGGTGAGGTTCCGGTGTACAGAGAGCCAGGTCAGCTGCAGATAACCCTGATAACATTAGAACTCCAAGTCCCCTGGTAATTCAGTTAATACAGATTATCCAAGCTCCTAATCCAGTTTGCCGCAGTTCCCATGTTGCAGGTGTATACACATCTGGTTTTTGTCCATTAAGTGGCCGGCCTGTGTTTGGAAGGAAGGTCTGGTTTTCTTCCAGCATTGTCTTCCTTTTGTCCACAATTTTCTTTTCAAGGGTCTGAACCAAAGAGGATCAATGACGAGGCCATTTTAGGGCTCTGAAATAGGAAGGAAGTGTTGAGTTTCCAGAGTGCATTTCTTTTAGAGGCGGGACTTGGAATTCAGCCTTTGCTCCCTGGAGCAGAGTTGATTTCCTGCTTTCTCCTAATTGGACCTCAAGGATTTATTTCATCCGGTCTGGCCTCTGTGACTTTGCACTTTGGTGCTTTCTCTTGTTCCCCTTTGTCTCTATTCTAACACCTGGGCCTGGATGCTAAATTGAGGCCAGTTTACTACAAAACGTACAGGAAACACCCCTGTTGGTTTCTCTAAGAGCCCAGGGACTTGACTCTCCCAGGACACCTCTGAATCATGGTAGACACAAAATCCAATTGCAGAACCACTGCCCACATGTGGGTGGCACATCTGGCTGACATGTTCTGGCAGTATTTGCAACTAGCCTTGGCAGCTGAATGGGAGGCATATCTGTCTGTGCTGGGGTTATAAGAACTACCTGCACCCTCTCTCCTCCTTCAGATCTCTGCCAAATGATTCACACGTGAGGGGTGCCACTGTTCCCACTTCAGAAATGGCTTTACTTCTGCTGGGGAGCTGCCTGGAGCCCTCTATTCTTGATTCGGGGTTCTCCAAGGCTAGCCCTGTTGCTACTGGGGACTGAATGTGCTCCAGGAAGAAAAGCCTCAGCGACAGAGTAGGGTCCTGGGCCAGTGTCCTTGGGTCCTGTGTGGTTAGAGAAGGGGTCTTGCTGAGAGCGAGGCCCCTGCTGTGGGGAGTTTGCTTCCTATTGGGTCTTGAGCTCAGCTGCTAGCAGGGGTGAAAACTTGGTATCTTTCTTCTCAGGGAGGATGTGCTGCTCATATGCAGGGTCATGCCACAGGATGAGTGAAGCCTCTCGCCCCTCTTCTGCAAAGAGATTAAAGATATTAGGTCTCGAGTGTCACTGCCAGGAAATGAAAGGATTGAAATGGAGAGAGGGAAGTGGAGCAGATGACTAGAACCAGCAAAACTAGCAGTCCTAAAGGGGGCCTGGGAAAAACTCCATGGAAGTATTTTTTTTAACCTGTGCTGGAGCAGCCCTAGAAAATATAAGTGTCACCAGGCCAGTATACACTGGGTGCCTTTATCCACAACGATGGCCACAGTGCTGTGACCTCTGAGAACCTCATTTACCTCATTCTCTGGTTAATGAGGTTCTCAGAGGTGTGAGCACAGAAAAGAAATGTGGACAGAACACAGAGAAATAAAGGCTCATCTCCCATGGCACCGTAGGAGCCTATTAGATACAGCAGCCCTGCCTCCCAGAACGCAGCACCTCTCTCCTTTCGCCTGGCTTTGGGCTCTCCGGTTTGAGAAATGAGAAGTGTAACTTAGAACAGAGGAAGAGGGGCCATGACAGCACAAAGGCTGGTGCACAGAATGCATGCCTGCAAAGTAAGAAGCCAAAGCACTCACATGCACTGGCAGACAAGTATTTCCCTTGCCTTCTGAACATGGTGCCACATGACTAGTTTACTACCTGGGAATCATGTAGATCCTTTGATTCTAGTTTTGTAACACCAATGAGCCAGATGGTATGAGTTGCAACTAGGGAAATTCTTTGAGGTCTCATCATAGACAGTCATCTTCTGAGGAATGTATTGCGACCCCCAGGACCACAGGGTAGAGTGTGTGTAGAGAAAATGCCCACAAAATGGGATTCATTTTTGGTAAGGACCCAGCTGACTTACTGCACAGTGTCATTCCAAGGCTGGTGTCCCCTGGGAGTGGATGACACATGCAAAAACTGCACTTGGGTCATGTTCTAGCTTCTTTGAATGATCCCAGCATTCTAGCCATGCTGCTTTTATTTCCTTGCCTTCTGTAGGCAGTGGCGGATCACATCCCTCAGCTGGTCCAGGGAGTGCGGGGGAGCCAAGCTCAAGCTGAAGACCTGAGTGCCCAGCTGGCTCTCATCATCTCCAGCCAGAACTTCCTCCAGGTAACACAGCCGTCATCATCTTGGGCTCTCTCGGAGCCCCTGTCTGGGCAGGGCTGCCCTTTAGGGAGAGGAGTTGATTAAATCCCCTGCATCAGCTAAGTCTTTGCAGTAGGCAGGCCTTGAAGGCCTCTTCTTTACCTTTTCAGTTTCAGGAGCGGTGGATTCAGCTTGGCAAAGCAGACTGCTGATATGCAGGGAAATTGCCCTGGGGAGATGGCATATGATCCATTTTCCTAGTATTATCATGTTTATTTCTCTTTAAAGAGAAGAAAACGTAAAAAGTTGCAAGTTGTGATGAACAGCCTAGGACTAGGCATTGCTTTAGGTTTTCGTTTCCAGAGAGCTTAATGCCGTTATTCATGGACGAGGGAAAGAATTGTTCAATGCATCTTCTTCTAGGATATGATCGTTCTTTGTGGCAGTTGTACAGTTAGTATTGTCAGTCTCTGTGGGGTAAATGGTAGATTCATTTTAAGGAAAATCAAATAAACAAAAATAAATTAAGCTGTGGGAAAAGTCCCTTTACATGCTTCTTATATTCAAATCTCTCTACCTTATCAGCACTTTTTCTCGACTTATATGTCATAAGCAGTTGATATGATGAGGTGGGTCAATTCGTCATCCCTTTCTAGTTCAACTGATAGTTGTAGGACCCAGCAATACATCTATTTGGCTCATTTTTCAAGTTTCGTAACTATAACATGCAGAAGTAAAACATGAAAGATTTGATCCATCACCTCATATTTTAACCACATGCATATACAACGCAGGTATGTATGTGTGTATATGTGTGTGTGTGTATATATATATTTTTAAATTGGTATTCATTGTATATAGGTCTTTTGTGTTTTTCATCTAAAGTATTATGAGTGTTAATGATTTTGAATAATCATTTGTTGGATGACTATGCTTTTCATTTGACTTTTCTCTCATCATGGACATACAGCTTTTTAATTTTTTGCCATCATGAATAACTTGTGATGTGATACAAATCTTTATGTGTCCAAGTCTTTGTTCTCTTCTTGAATTCCTAGCGATAGGATTGCAAACTGCTTGTTTTTATCTTTGGAACATTGTGAATCATGACTTGGACAAGGCATTTCTCTCTTCGTTTGGGAGGGGAGAGGACCTGGAGCCAGTCGTGGGTACTGTCTCCACCCTGGCAAGATTGTAGGGTTTTAAGATAGAGCCGTGTAGATGTGTTCCTGGTTCCACTCTGTCCCTGCCCTTGTTTTCCCTTTTTCTTTTCTTTTTTTTTTTTTTAAGCTTTGCTATTATAGACACTCAGATCTCTACAAGGGAAAATTGAAAATAAGTAGAAATTGAATTGACAGGTCAAAAAGTTTGCACATTTTAAACTTCATCCATGTTATAAAATTGCTCTTCCAGGAGGTTGAACAAGTCTTAAATTTACAACTTAGCAGTATATGGAGCATGCTTTTCAGTATATCTTTTATGAGATTGGGAATTAAGCATTTAAGAAAACGTGTGTTTCTGCCAGTTTGCTCTGTAAAACTATTTTTGTTTGATTTTGCATTTCTCCGATACTCACAATGTTAAACATTTTTCACATGTTTCAGCTATTTTTTATTATGCAAAATTATCTGTTTATGCTTTTTATATACTCATAGCTTTCTTATAAATATTCAGTAACTTTAAATATTTAAAATATTAATTTTTATTCTTGATATTTATCATCTGGCACTTGTTCTAAGTGCAGTTTCATAACATATATATTAAAAGTCCTAAAAGTATGTGTTCTCTTTGATCCAGAAATTCTACTTTTAAAAATTTATACAGAGAAAGTTACAAATGTATGCAGATTTAGCTACAAAGCTGTTTATCATAGCATTGTTTATTACATTGGTAAAAATGGAAATATGACCAACAATGGAGAATTGAGAAATGGCAACAGAGGCATATAGTGGAATATTATATACTTATTTAAAAGGCAGGAAATGTGAGACAATGAGATTGTGAAATAGAGTAAATAGTATGATCTTATTTTTCAAAATATATGTATATAAACATAGATATCCATGCACTGGTAAAATTATTCTGCTTTGTGAGATAAGAGGTCATTTTAGCTGTTTTCTTTGTCTGTCTTCATTTTCCTAAGCCGTCTTTTGGGTGTATGGGAGACTCAGAATAAAGAGCTATTCTGAGAAATACAAAGAAACCTATTTAATAAGAAACTCTCTTTGAAATGTTTTAAATGAGAATTTTAAGCCACTATTCTAATTTCACCTCCTTTACCCTCCAAGACACCTCCATTTCTTCTTTTTTTAAACATTCTTAAAATGTATTCCCCTAGAGTATCTGACTTGAGGCGGCAGTTTGTGAGTAGGGGACACGTTGTTTAATATTCCCTTTTTTTTTAGGGCACAGTCAGTTCTGACTGCTGTGGAAGCATCGCTGCTTGGGTCTCTCCTCTCTGTCTCTTGCTGCCTGGGAGCCGTCTTACTTTCTTTTCATCTCTCTACAGCCTGGAAGCAAGATGGTGTCCTCTGCCAAAGCCGCAGTGCCCACCGTGAGTGACCAGGCTGCAGCCATGCAGCTGAGCCAGTGTGCCAAGAACCTGGCCACCAGCTTGGCGGAGCTGCGTACTGCCTCGCAGAAGGCAAGTGGACCATGTCACGGGTTAGCTTGTCAGGAAGGGAGCTGCGGGGGCGTGGGTACCACCCAGGACCTGAACACTGCTGAACCTGTTTCTCGGCAGAGTTGTCCATTCCACTCGCATGACTATTAAAGATGCCCCTGTGGGTTGGCTTTTATTGCATTAAGCCACTATCTCCCGCACTTAGTGTTCACTTTTTGGTTTCAGATGCGTTTCGTTGAACTATTTTGAGTTGAGTTGCATACTTCCTCTTCCTCCTCCTCCCATATCCTGGGACAAGCAGTGGTCCATTTTTCACAGTCTTAGGGGATAATGGTAGTCATCAGTGTCTTGGTGCCAGCTAAATTGTGGGCCAAAATAAGAGTTCATATATTCCAGGTATCATCTTATGGACTTAATAACAAATTATATAGGCAGAAAATCGACTTTGAAGGGTCATCTTTATTATTTAATGTTTTCACATCTTGCATGGGAGCATTCACCTTAACAAGGTTTTCGAGAGAACAGAATTGAAGACTCAATGAATTTCTGTCTCTGGAGTATATTAATTACCAAAGGGCCTCATTTGCTACTCTGTTTGATGTGGTATTAGCATGAAGGTCTAGCATGAATTCACTTTTCTTCACTGTAGCAATCCCTTTATAGAAACAAGCAGCCTCGTAAATTGGTAAGAGAAGAAGGTAGAAGCTGACTTGAATTTTTAATATGAGGAGCATATTACACAGCCAAGTGAAAATATCCATAGCTTTAGACCATATCCAATAAAAAAGTATTTAAACCTGTGTTTCTCAAAGAGAGGTCCTGATATGGTCTACACTGGAATCACCTAGGGATGCTTATTAGCATGCACATGCCTGCGCCTTGCCTCTGAGAATCCAGATTAGAATTTCTCATTGTAGAGCCTGAACATCTGCATTCTAACAAGCTTGTTTGCTGAGTCAGACACACATACCAACATCGAACCACTGCTCCAGGACAGTGATCCTCAAAGTGAGACTCAAGCAAGACCGCCCACTGGGTACAGGAAGACACTTTTTTTTGTTTTTTCTTGAGACAGGTTCTTGCCCTGTTGTCCATACTGGAGTGCAGTAGTTCAATCATTGCTCACTGGAACCTCTTGATCTGCTGGACTTAGGCGATCTCCCACCTCAGCCACTTGAGTAGCTGGACAACCGGCATGTGCCACCACGTCCAATTAATTTTTTTGTTTTGTTTTAGAGACGAGATTTCATCATATCTTTTGTTTTAGAGACGAGGTTTCACCATGTTGCCCCAGGTGGTCTTGAACTCCTAAGCTCAAGTGATCCTCCCAAAGTGCTAGGATTACAGGGGTGAGCCACCGTACCTGGCAATGTTTTTTAATCTATAGTGTAAGGATTAAGCCTTAAGAGTGCAGGCTCTAAACCCAGCACTTTGGGAGGCTGAAGTGGGTGGATTGCTTGATTCCAGGAGTTCCAGACAAGCCTGACCAACATGGTGAAGCCTTGTCTGTACTAAAAATACAAAATTAGCTGAGTGTGGTGGTGCACGCCTGTAGTTCCAGCTACTCAGGAGGGTGAAGCATGAGAATCACTTGAACCCAGGAGGCAGATGTTGCAGTGTGCCAAGACCATCCCACTGCACTCCAGCCTGGGTGACAGGGCGAGACTCTGTCTCCAAAAAAACAAAACAAAAAAAAAGTGCAGGCTCTGGAATCAGACTGTCATTGACTAATTTTGTGACCTAGACAAGTTAGTTAACCTCTCTGTGTCTCAGTTTCCTTCTTAATACTGGCACATAAAAATCAATTAGTATTTATTTCTGCTGTTGTTACTGTTATCTAAAAATGGAAAGAAATGAAAGCATTCCAGTATTTAGTATACTGATCAATAATTACACGTGTATAATTATTTGTGCATGTGTATATTGAGGGCATAGAATCAAAGAATTTGGAGATCAGTGTTCTAAATAAGAGATGAAGTAGTATTCATAAACTACTAAGGGAAAAAAATTTTATAATCTTCAGTACAGAAAGGTAACGGTTTACAATCTAGAAATTTGTAAAGAGAATCAATAAAGTTGATACAGACTTGCCCCCAGAGTCCTGGGTAGGTTCATTTGTTCATTTACTCATTCACTGCATCTCCTGCCTCTTTGTACACACATGGCTGTGCTAGGTGCCCTGCAAAAACCCAGCCACAGTGAATAAATGATCCATCGAGTCTAAGAGGGAAGTGCATTTCAGATAAGGATCGCTTCCAGAAGACTTACTATATCCAGTTATGAGATATCCATAACTGATGGTTTAGGGAAGTTAAGAGTAAGGTTCTGACTGAGGGTGATTTTGTTCTCTCAGGAAAAATTCTTGCTTTCCTTGCCCCTCTTGCTGGATTTGGAAAATCACTAGGTATATCTAGAAAGGCATTTTATAAGTTGCAAAAGTGTTGGGGACTTTTCTCAAGCAGACTGTACACATATTCCCAACTCTGTTGACAGGCTCATGAAGCCTGTGGTCCGATGGAAATCGATTCGGCTCTGAACACTGTGCAGACGCTTAAGAATGAACTGCAGGATGCCAAGATGGCGGCCGTGGAGAGCCAGCTGAAGCCACTTCCAGGGGAAACGGTGAGCTGTTAGAGCCAGCTGGGGTGCGGGCCTACCTTTTGTTATGACGTAGTTAAATTAGTTGTTGTTAAGATGTTTGCTAAATGTTGAGTCACGTTGAGAAATTTCTAATCCTCTGGCCTTCCTCTGAAAAGAATGCCCAGGGTAACTGGAGGAACTAGTTTTGGACTTAAGGGTGCTGGCTTCTGGACTCAGCTGCATCATCAAGTAGCAGTGCACACATCCTGTATCTCCTCTACGTCTCAAGTATTTTATCTATGAAGTGGGTATCAGTGAGGCTATCATGATAAACATGGAAAAGATTATCAACAGTCATTTAAAAAAAATTTACTTAATGCAAAGCACTGGGATGGACAATGGCAAAGCATGTCCCTACAGGAAAGCCATACTGCAAATGGAATAATGGCACTAGAAATCTACTGTGGTCATATTACCACATCTCCCGATGCTTATGTCAGAGTTTTGTTGGCTGAAATTTCACTAGTCCCCCTCATTTGTATGCTCTTTCCCACGTGACTGAACATTGCTAGTAAAATATCACCATATATTAAGCACCTGTGAAGCACTGTACACACACATTCTACTTTATCTTGGTAGTAACCTTCATGAGCAGGTTTTTGGTTTGTTTGTTCTTTGTTTTGTTTTGTTTGTTTTGAGATGGAGTTTCGTTCTTGTTGCCCAGGCTGGAGTGCAATGCTCAATCTCTGCCTCCCAGGTTCAAGCCATTCTCCTGCCTCAGCCTCCTGAGTAGCTGGGATTACCGGCATGTGCTACCACACCCGGCTAACTTTGTACTTTTAGTCGAGATGGGGTAACTCCATGTTAGTCAAGTTGGTGTCAAACTTTCGACCTCAGGTGATACACCCGACTCGGCCTCCCAAACTACTGGGATTACAGGCATGAGCCACAGCGCCTGGCTATAAGCAGGTTTTATTAACCCTGTTTATAGGTAAGAAAACAGGCAGAGTTTGTCACTGTTCTGTCTAATGTTATCTGCCAGTTAGGAGCAGAACCAAGGTTTAAATTCAGATTTGCAGGACTCTAAAACCTGTGCTTTTGAGAGCTTCTGGCTCTTGGAATGTACTAAAGACTTTTAGAATGTACAGGGGACTTCATGAGCATATAATGTACCATAGAACAATGCCTGGTACATAGGAAGCACTCAGAAAATAGGTGTTAAATTACAAGTTCCCCTAATTGTGAAAATGAAGAAACTCAGGCTCGGAGAGGTTAAGTCACTTAACTAAGGTCTCCTAGTTAGTGAGAGTTGGGATTGCCTCCTGGGCCAACAGCTGTGCAAAGTGGGCCAAAGTCTTATGCCCCAGGGAGCACAGGAGAAGCTGGCATGACATGTAATTCCACCTTTACATAGAACATAGTCAGTTAGAATGCAGCAAAACACTGTAACATTTTAAAGAAATTGCTCTAAAAAACTCTGTGTTGTGTCCTAACATACTGTTTGCTATAATGAACCAGGCTATATTTTTATTGGAAAGCACTGCCTGTCTTGGAAAACATATTACGAGGTTTAAAATGCATTTGTACTCTGATGCCTTTTTGCACTCTTGCAATATACCTAGAAATTCTCTCCCAAAATGGTGTCCTCATCTAGTAATCAAATAATTTTCCATACCCCAGGCCTTTAGTGACTTCGTTCCCTGCATTTTTTTATTCACTTTACAAAGCAAAATAACATGCTGTTCATGGGAAGCAAGCACTGTGCCCATTTTCATAATCTCATTTGCCACTCCAACCCTCTATTGCTGTTGCATTTCCTTTCCGTTGGAACTCCTCTAAGTATAATGATCAAATTGAACAATGTTAATGGTCCCACATGCCAGGAAGGTGGTGCAGCTGGATGTCTGCCCACTTCCTGCCCAGCCATAATTAATTCTCACTAAGGATTTGCTGCAGACTTTCTAAATTAGCTTCTAAAGGCATAATACTAATAGCTACCATTTGTTGAGAGCCTACGTTAATTCTCTAAAAACCTTGTGAGCCTAGGTATTATGATCTCCTCAGAAAACTGAGGCTTGGAGAGGTTCGGTAATTTACTCAATCTCATGCTAGCAATTGGGAGGGGAGGGAGCAGAGGGCATGAATTTGCACCCAGATTTGTTTGTTCTAAAGATCAGGCTCCCTTCTCCTGTACCACCCTGCTGCAGCTTAGTGCCATTACTGGGAAAGAGCTAGGGCTCAAAGTTTGATCTGCATGACTTTTCTAAATTATGCTAAGACCTCAGCGGATGTTCCTTTTCTTCAAAGTTATTTTCCTCCTTCAATATTCTTGTAGCTGGAAAAATGTGCTCAGGACCTGGGAAGCACATCCAAGGCAGTGGGCTCCTCCATGGCGCAGCTGCTGACCTGTGCTGCACAAGGCAACGAACACTACACAGGTGAGACCCATGCCCTTCATGCTGCGGTGTGGCCAGGTGCATCCCACTGGGCGGGGGATGGGGGAGAAGGGAATTCATTCTTTGACAATACGCCTCACTTTTTTCCTCCAGCAGTTCACCATACATTTTTCAAGCACCATGTGCTTGTTACTGGGCTTGATACTAAGCACACAAAGACTAATAAAATATGATTTTCCCAAACCATTTATGGATTGCCCCCATTAGACTATAAAGAAATAGTAATTATAGACTTCCAGGCCTATCTATGAATCCAGAAATCCCACTAAAGCAAAGGCATAAAAAAGGCTGAAGAGAATAAGAAATGACAGCAAATAGATGTCAATGGAATATGTGAAAACAGGAGTCAGATGCATGGTAACAGGTAGAGGCGAGTAAACAGAAACCTGAGGGGTAGGGGAACCACCAGGAAGCAAGCAATTTGTGTTGCAGAAGCCTGAGGGGTGAGGCAGTATTGAGTATTGTTGATGCCAGGTGCTCCTGAAGGTAGGCAACTCCTTAAACAGAAGCCTCTATAAGGAACAGATTGCATAATCATCAACTCTAAGAATAGCAGAAAAGGTACACAATAAGGGAATGTTATTGCTGTAGGAAGTATATATTTATCTCCAATTTTAAAACCAAGATGTTTCAGTATCAGCACATTTCTTTAAAATATGTGTGGAAGGAAAGCTTAAGGAACTGAGTGGCTCTAGGAGTGGGGATGAAGAGGGAAGGGTTAGGTATCATTGCTTTTGTTACGGTGTAACACTGCTTGACTTCCTCTTGAAATATATGTTATTATCAAAGTATAATATACTCACAGAAGACAGCATAAATCCTAAGTGGATACCTTCATAAATTCTCACAAATTGAAAGCACCCAAGAAGCTACTACCAGGACGGAGGAATAAAACATCTTCAGCCTCCCGGATGCTCCCTTGTGCCCCCTCCCAATCACTGTATCCCCTTTCTCCTTCCCCAGAGGTAAACACTCATGGCTTCTACAGCACAGATTAATTCTGCCTGTTTTTGAGCTGTACGTAGTTGGAATAATACAATATGTGCCCCTCATGTCTAGCTGCTTTTCCTCAGCGCTATGTTTGTGAGACTCATCTGTGGTACATAGAGTGGTTCTTTCTTTTCCGTTATCGATGGTATTACATTACTTGAATATAGCTGTTCTTTATACTGTTGATGGTCTCTTGGGTTGTTTCCAAAAGACACTGCTAGGAACAAGTCCAGTCCCTGTTGTTTAGTGAACATAGTAAGCATTTTCTTGCTGTGTACCTAGAAGTGAGTTTCCTAGGTCACTGGCTCCCCATGTGTTCAGTACATTTCTTTCAGCAGTGTATGGAAGGAAGCTCCAGTTCTGTATTATTGCCACCACTTTGTATTGTTGGTCTTTTAATTTTAGCCTTTTGGTTTGTGAGTCATAGGAGCACATTATGATTTTAATTTGCATTTCCCTGATGAGCGGTGCCATTGAGGACCTTTTCATAGGTTTATTGGCCATTTTGTGAAGTGTGTTTGTGTCTTTTGCCTGTTATTTGAAAATTGGGTTATTGTCTTTTCCTCACTTGTAGGAGTTCTTTGTTACCTGTATATATTTCTTGTATATTTTTTAGCTTCTTAAAGTGTCTTTTGATGCCCAAAGGTTTTATTTTAATACATTCCAATTTATCCTTTTGTTTTCTTTATGGTTAGTACTTTTTGGGTCCTGTTTTAAAACTTTTGCCTAAGATTATGCAGATGTTCTCCTCTGTCATATCCTAGAGCTTCACTGTTTGATTTTCATGTTTAGAACTTTGGTCTTTCTGGAATAAGTTTTGTTTATGTGCAGTAGGGTTCACTTAATTGTTTTTCCACACGGTTATCCATTTGACCCGGCACCACTGATTGAAAAGCCCACTTTTTCCCAATGATCTTTAGTGCCACTTTGTTGTAACATAAGTGAACATACATGTTTGGGTCAGTTTATGCCTGTGCTTATATTAGTACTACACTTCTGTAATTACTGTATTGCAGTTTTATACTAAAGTATTATACTAAAGTATTTATACTAAGTATTAATGTTTGGTAATGCACATCCTCCAACTTTGTTGATTTTCCTCAAGTTACTGTTGACTATTCTTGGCCTTTTTGATTTCCACATAAATTCTAGAATCAGCTTGTACATTTCTACAAAAAAAAAAATGCTGTTTTTTTAAACCAGTATTTTTAAACTACTATTGGGATAACATAGAATCAGTTTGGGGAGAATTGACATCTTTATATCATTGAGTCTTCTAATCTGTGACTATCCGTTTATTTAGGTCTTCTTTTCTCTCAGTCCAGTTACATGGTTTTCTGCATAGAAGTCTCTGTTGTGCTTAATGTGTGCGTGACATATTTTTTTTCATTCTTTTACTTTGAGTTTTTCTTCACATTTATAGTTAATGGGTTGAGTATCCTCCAAGTTTGTCATTGTTCTTTGGGGAGGGCAGAGAGTGGTTGGTGGTGTGACAATCTTTTTCTTTCAGTTGGAGTGTTTTGTCTGTTTATAGATAGTGTAATTACTGATACGTTGGGGTTCGAGTCTGTCATCTTACTATTTGTTTTCTCTGTGCCTGTTTTTGGTAAGTGCCTTTTTTTCCTCTTTGCTTGCCTCCTTTGAGATTCATATGCATTTTCTAAATTCTATTTTCTTCTTGATTAGCTTGTTAGTTGTACATTAATCTACTATTCTTTTATGATTTCTTTAATACAAGTTACTCTGTTTACCTCTTCCTGCATAGTGCAAGAATCTTGGGACATGTTAACTTCACTTACCTTTCTTTCAGTTACTTTATTGTTGTATGTTTTGATTCTAGGTATATTTTCATCTCCACAATACAATCTCAGTATTGTTCCAGATAGTCCTTATTCATTTAGATTTGCCACATAGTTGCCCTTTCCATCACCCTTCATTCCTTCTGCATCTCGAGAAGTTATTAGAGATCATTGCTTTTCTATCTGAAGAACTCCTTTCATTATTTCTCTTAGTATTAATCTACTGGTGACCAGTTCTTTCCATTTTGGTTTGTCTAAAGATGCTTTTGTTAAGCTTTTATTTTGGATGGATAATATCACTTATTATAAAATTTTGGGTTGACAGTTGTTTTCTTCCAGCACTTTGGAGATGCTATTCCATTATCTCTGGCTTCCTTTATTTCTGTTGTGAAGTTAGCTATAAAGGTAATGTGGTTTTATTTTTCCCCTTTCTCTGCTTTTTGGGTTTTCTTAGTCTTTGGTTTTCCAGCAGTGTGCCTGAAGGAGTTTTCCTATGTATTTGTCCTCCTTTGGGTTGTAAGTACTCCTTGAAAATCAGATTTTTTTTGTCCTATGCCAGTTTTCAAAAACTCTCCACCTTTGTTTCTTCAAATATTGCTTCTGTCCCATTTTCTTTCTCTTATGTTAGATCATTTCACTGTGTTTTCTACATCTCCTGTACCCTTTTCTTTTTCATCATTTTTCTTTCCATGCTTTTTTCTCAATATTTGCTTTTGATCTATCTTCCCATTCACTTTTCCTCTCTTTAGCAGTATCTATTCTCCTTTCAACCCCTTCAGTTGAGATTTTAATTCTAAGTATCAAATTTTTCAGTTTTAGAATAGCCATTTGATTATTTACTTATAGTTTGTGCCTCTGCCAAAATTCTGTATATTGTCATCTAATTTCTTCAACGTATTTATCACAGTTATTTAAAGTTGAAGTCTAGTATCCTAGTATCTGGATCACCTGTATCCTGTTTTTATTGTCAGGGTTGTTTTTGATTTTGTTTTTGTTTTTCCCTTCTTGGTTTATCAGCCATTGATGGGTCTGTCTCCTTGTGTTTTCATTTTCTTTTTCTTTAAGACTGAACATTGCTATTTTAAATTGTAGAGATAATTTGAGGCCCTGAAATATGTTTTTCTCCCTACATAGGATTACTCTTTGCTCCTGGCAGGTAGTTAAGATAAGGACAGATCACAACAAAAATGCAGGAAGTGAGCTGATTGGAAATTGTGAGGTCTGTTTCCAGTTTACCTTTGAGGGTGTCGCCCTTGTGTGTCCCATCTGAAAGGGTTTGTGTTTACCAGGCTATTCTGTTTCTTGGGCTCAGAACTATGCTTTTTCTCTTCCTAATCCCATGAGATTTCAGGAAATTTTACTCAGGTTCTCAGCTTCTTGGCAACAGGTTACAAATTAGGAAATGCCTTTAGAGAAAAAGCAACCCTGAACATTGGACTCACCTCTCTGTACTTTCCTTCTTTTCAAGATGTTGGCCCTCTTTACCTTGGTGCCTTGGTCTTTCTGCAGTGCCTTCAAATAGACGTTTTGTATATATATTTTCCAGAGTTTTTATGTGGGAAGATTGATTCACAGTAAGTTATTCTGCCATCACTACAAGCAGAATCCTCTTTGATTTGTAAAAGCTGTATACATTTATTACTTTGAAAATAAAAATTTAAAAGAGCACAATATGTATAGTACCTGCAATAATAAGAATGTAAAATTTGATCCCAGTGGAAGGGCGGGGGAAACTGTCAGAGCAGAATGGACACCTGGTGAGGGCTTCGAGATTGGATGGGACTCCTTTAGCATTCCAGGAGAAGGAAAAGTATGATACAATTCTTATAAAATCATGGGGTAATAGGAGAGATTTAAATTTCAAAAATTTCTACACTTGCCCGAAATCTTGCCAGCTGTTGTGTCGATGATGAAATGCATAGTTAGTAGAGAAAGGCTGCTTTACAGGTTGCATCATCTGATACTGATAACATCCAGGAAGACAGGCTTTCTAGCTGGTGTCTGAAAAGCAGCCTAGAAGTAGCCCCATTTAATTTTGGCAGGCATTGGGAGGCGGCTGCATCAGTGAGCACTGCATGTATGATGCCATAAAGATGAGAGAAAAGAAGGCTGATGGAAGGAACTGAAGATGGTTAAAGTAAAAGGCAAAGAGGAAACGAGGAGTAAGAGGATAGGGCTGAAAAGTCAGGCCAGGGTCAGATCCTAAAGGGCCTCGTAAGCTAAAATAAATGAGTTCGACTTTAACTGAAGAATATGTGAACATGTTTTTCAGCTGTGGACACAGTTCAGATTGCTTTTTGTATAGGTTGCCCTTCCTCCTGTGTGTAGAATAGATTGGTTGAAGACAAAGTAGTAGGCAAGCAGGCTGTTGCATTAACCCAGGTAAGAGGTGGTAGTGTCCTACAGTGCAGGCAAAGTGATGGACTGAAGAAGCAAAGACCTGATTGTTCTTGGTGACTGGTTAGAAGTTGGTGGAGATGGTAACATAAATGATTCCAAGTGTTTGGCCCTATAGCTGAATGAAGAGTTGTATGAACCACTGATGGGAACACAGAACCATTGGTAGGAGTAGGGGAGGTGAAGTTCAGAAGTGCTGGGTTCAGCACTAAATGTATTCCATTAGAGGTACTTGGAGAATATGCAGGAAGAGCATCATTAGTCACCTAGATCTTTGGCTCTGAAACTCAGTAGAGAAGGCTGGACTGGATGATGCAGATTTGAAAATTATTGGTAAAATGATAATGATTGGAAGTAGATAAGTTTGCCAACAGGGAGTGGTAGAGTAAGAGACAGTTGATCAGTTGTAACCCTGAAGAACCTGGCTACTTAAAGAGGAAAGTGGCAATGGAAATCTTTGAAAGAAAGAAGAATACGGAGCTATGGAGAGGGCAGGAAAACCAGGAGAGAGGGATGTCGCTAGAGCCATAGACACAGTTGCTGCCCAGAAAGTCATGTCAAATGGGAGACTTAAGCATCCATTCACTTTAGGAACAAGGTTACTACTCTCCTTGTTGAAGGCAGTTTCAGGAAAGTTGGAGAATGGATGGGAAGCAAGGAAAGAGAGAGCATGTGTGGACAGCTTCTCCCTGGGTCTCAGGTTGCCCATGAGCTGCCACTGGGCTCCATTCTAATGCAAGTGTGTTTCTGTTTGATCAGAGAAGTATACAAAATATGTGTCTGTATGGCTGATTACAGTGACATAGAACCCTTTGTAAATACTTTGGAACAGATAAAAGATTTGTGTCATACGTGGTTTTTGCCTTGTGAGCTTGCTGTGTGGCCCAATACTGTCTGGATTCACAGTCCACATGAATTCTGGTAAAGAATAGCAACCATTATGAAGAATGCTACTATATTTGATATCACTTGATATGCCTTCATAGGACTCAGTTACTGAGTATAATTTAAGATCCAGATAGCAAGACTACTGTGAAAGTAATCTGTGTTTTCAAAGGACTGTGGTTATTGAAACAGAAATCCGCTTTAGTATTTCACACTGGTGGTTCTGGTATTGTGATGCACACTTTGACTACATGAACGGTTCCATTCAGAGGGTATTGTGTGCTTGGAGATCTGACCCTATAGTGATTACCGTTGAGAATGTTGCTGTGCGTTCAGCCATGCACAGCCATGGGTGTTCGTTGGGCTTTCTGACCTCTGGTGGCCTTGCTTCATCCTTTTGGTGGTATGGCTTCCTCTTTCCAGAAACCTGATCCCTCTCAAGAAGATCCTTGATGTGCTTTGAGATTTCACAGTGAGTCATTAGCAGAAAACTTCATGGGATGGACCAGCTTAGGTTTTTGGAATTTAGCTCCTCCGATTTCTGTGTTTAATTGTCTGAGTCTGTGAAGGGTTTTTCACTAAATGGATTTTGCATAAACATGTCTTTTCTAATTGCATATGATAAATGATTTACCCCCTCCAAACTTATATACAACTCACATAGAAGTGGACCCAAGAGTCCTTATGACAAATGGGAATGCAAGAGGAGAGGTCTAGAAATCACAGCCTAGAATCTGCAATGGTCAGAGCTAGAAACTCAGCCTCTCCCAAAATCAATGAGAAACTGAGGCCCAGAGGCAAAAGGCAGCAGTCTAGACCACACAGCTAATCAGCAGCAGAGCCAGAGCCAGATGAGGTCTGAACCACATCTGGCGCTTTTCTGAGCAACGGCGTCCTTCAACCCTGTGCCAAAAGCTTAAGCGTAAAATGGAATGACCGTTCTCCTCAGATTGTTTCTGTCCTTCACCTTAGCTTTTTGTTTACCTTTGTGCTTTCTCTTCTGGGCTTCTCCTCTGCCTTAGAAAGCACTTAGTTTAAAATTTTCATTCCACCAGCTGTACTCAGAAGTGCCGTGGGATAAATGATAGATTGGCAGCTTTGTAATTTACCTTGATTAGATCGTAGTTTTATATCCCAGCTGTGTGATTTACTAAATATTTACATATTAGCAAGTCTGCAGCACTGCAGAGCCGTCTGCTTTTATGGATCGGAGGCCTTTCACACTCTATTGTATCGCACAGCCTCATCCTCAGTGAGGAAAAGACCACCTGCGGTGTAGGTGCTGACTCAGCTGAAACAGTGCGCAGACCACACTCACTGGTGCCTGGAGACCTTCCAGCGCGGTCCTGTAGAAAATAGTCATTTCAAAGTTGAGTGCAAGAGAGACATCGATTTGTGTATTTTTCATGTAGATCTTACATGTTCTAACAAAAAGGGCTCATAGTTCTCTACGCTAAAGAGCACTGTAAAGAGTATTTGACCTCGAAGTGAGGAAAGCTCAGATCTAGCTCTGCTGCCACCTCTGGAAGTGTTTGTGGGCAAGATACGTCTCACCAGTAGGCTTGTTTCATGAGATGAGCTCTAGGGTACGCTGTTCAGTGAATCTCAGGCTTATATGTGTTGTGGCATCTCCAATCTTCATTCTCTTCTAGGGTGTGCCAAGAAGGACAGGCTAGGTAGTAAGGTTCATGTTTATTCCGCATGAGATGGTTGCTACAGCTTGAAAGAACTAGTTTATATTCATAGTTTATCACGAAATCCCATCATCTGTTAGATTGGAATTTAAAGATAAACAGGCACTTCACAAAAGAGGATATCTAAATGGCCATTAAGTGCGTGCAAAGGTGCTCAACATTACTCATTAAGGATATAAAAGTTAAAGCCTCGTTGAGATGCAACTACACATGCATCAGAATGATTACATTAAAATCTGATGCTACCTGATATTGGCTAGGATGTAGAGCAACTGCAAGTCTTACAGATTGCCAGTGGAATGTGTAATGGTAAAATCGTTTTGGAAAACTGTTTTTGTAGTATCTTCTAAAGCTAAATGTCTACTTACTCTATGACCCAGCAGTTCAGCTCCTAGGTTTATATCTAAGAGGTATGATTCCATATGGCCACCTGAATATGCATATAAGAACTTCCTTGGTAGATTCATCCAAACAGCCCCAAAGAACTTTCTTGGTAGATTCATTCAAAGAGCCCCAAATGGAAAACAACCCAAATATCCATCAACAGGAGAATGAATAAACAAATGTTGGCATATTTATATAGTGGAATACTATACAGCCAGAAAAAAGAATGAACTGCCACACATCACATCTTAGCTGAAGCCCGCACCATTATGGTCAGAGAACGATGGCAGACGCAAAAGAATACATGTATGTGGTTCTGTTAACATGAAGTTTAAGAACAGGTAAAACTAGTCTAAGGTGATAGACATTAAAATGGTGATCACTTCTGGTGTGAAGGGAGTATTGACTAGAAAAGGGCACAATTGATGGTGGGTATGTGGCTGTAACCATATGTACCAGTTCACTGATGTGCACATGTAGACTTGGTCACTGTATTGTATGTAAGTTATGCCCCAGAAAGACGATTGAGAGGAAAGATACATTTAAATGACCTCCAACAAACATGTGCATGAACATACCCAGGCATGGCCGTCTGTGTACTCACTCTCATGAACTTGGTGTTCTAGGTCTAGGACATGTGGGGCAGTGGGAGCAGGGGAAGTCAGGGGGAAGGTAGTCTTTAGCGTTGCATTTATTGTAACGTGTCTCTTGGTTTGGCCCGGAGCCAGGGGGTGTGTTTCTGAAGCTACCTATTCAAGAAACACAGCAATTCGAATTTTATAAAAACGGATCGGCAGCTACCCTTCTGTGCCAGGCCCTGGTCCAGAAGCTTATTCCTAAGTAAAAGGTAACATTTAGATGGAATCCAATTGGAAATCTGATGGGCTTTCATTCTCAGGGGTGGCTGCTAGAGAGACGGCCCAAGCTCTGAAAACGCTGGCTCAGGCCGCCCGGGGAGTGGCAGCATCGACGACCGACCCGGCAGCTGCCCATGCCATGTTAGATTCTGCTCGAGACGTAATGGAGGGCTCCGCCATGCTCATTCAAGAGGCCAAGCAGGCCCTGATTGCACCTGGAGATGCAGAGAGTCAACAAAGACTGGCTCAGGTGAGGCTGGGAATAAGAAATTGTGGTTTCGTGGTCATGATTAACGTGGACATGTGGGTGAGCTGTTTCCTGGGTGCTTTTCCCTGATGGGAACACTGACACAGCAGGTGTGTTTAGAAACTTCCAGAGGTCGTAACAGTGCTGGCCATACGTGTTACACACTTTTGTAAGTCTTGCCTTGTATTCTCATTATTGTGTGATCTGGTTAATTCACAGTCAGCAGAGGGTATGGGTGCCTTTGAATTCTGTCCTTAGGAGTTTCAGAGCCAGGACATAACATGCTTGTTCTGGGTCTATGTGTGCTGAGCTATCTTGCTCTTCCTAGCCAGGGGGTAAAGCAGATCCAGGAGGGCTGGCCGCTCGGAAGTTTCCAACCCTGGCTCTCTGTTACTTCTTTCAATGATTCTTCAACTGCCTGATGGAACCAGTTGGCTAAGGAGCATCCAGGCAGAGTGCTAGACTTGGGGCTGGGAAGGAGATGGCTTAGATTAGAGGGAATGACACCGCCCACCTCCAAAGACCTTCCTTTTAATTGAGGATACCGAAGCATGCAAGCAGGGAGCCACTAAACATTCGTAGGCAGCGTGAGGGCAACTCCAAGTTGTGCTCAGAGCATCCCACCAGCCTCTGGGCAGAGCGAGTTTTGGGAAGATGGCCCCAGAGGGTCACTGAGGAGAAATTAACCACAGGCTTTGCTAATTGTGATCCAGAAAACTCAAGGTCTCCTTCCACCTTGGTGACCTCAGCAGGGCTCCCAAGAAGGGAGATATTTCCATTTCTCTTAGTATAAGAAAAGTTTGCTTTAGAACCTGACCTCATACTGGAGAGTTATATGTTTGAATCACAAAACAGTGGCTTAGCCTGACTTTGGGGAACAGGAGAATATGCTGTGTCACTGTGTCGGACCCTTTGCCAAGACAGAATGTTAATCCCAGTAAGAAGGTGGACATCTTCTCTGGGGCAGGGGCCTGGACGAGGGGATATAAGACATGTGACAGTGGCAGGTGAATGCTGGTGGGTCATTTCCATATCTGTTTCAGCTCTGCATGTTGTCACTGCTCATTCCCAACAAATGCGCAGAAATGTTTGTACTTAAAGGTGCTTCTCTCCCTCCGTGAATTCAGGTGGCTAAAGCTGTCTCACACTCCTTAAATAACTGCGTCAATTGCCTCCCTGGGCAGAAGGATGTGGACGTGGCCTTGAAGAGCATTGGGGAATCTAGCAAGAAGCTGCTTGTGGATTCGGTGAGAGGTTCTTGGGTGGGGAAAGGACACTGGGGGACTAGGCTCACGTTAGGTGTGAGTGAAGTCGTCTTCTCTCCATGAGATGTCTGAGCGGCTAACCCTTTAGGAGTCCTGTTTTTCTCACCAGTCTTTGTTTTCCATGTTTTGCTGTCTGATCAACCAAGTTCCCAGGTGGAGCTTTTAAAGATTACTTTTTCTTGGAACCCATGTTACCATTTCCTCTTGGGTCATCCCAGTGAGAGAGGAAGGGGAGTATGTGATCACCTAGCTTCTTATCACAACTTCTCAGTTAGTGACAATCAGGTGTCGGAAGGGTACATGTGTCCAAGACTCAGTAAGAGAGCAAGTAGTCTGAGGAATTTTACCCTGGGGCGTGTTCCCCTCCCTGCTTTGTGAGTCTGCTGCAGGAGGGTTTGTGGTCATGCATCTTTGTGTCTTCTCTGTACAGGTGTAGAGGCAGTGTATGTGGGTGATGAATGGAGTCTAGCTTCACTCCCTAGAACTTTTCACAGATAGTTATCATTCTGCTAGATGATGTTTATATTCTGTAAAAAAAAAAGTTATTACCAAAGACCACTAATATAATTGGTGGCCATTAGTTTGGAAGAGCATGATTTGAAGTTTGATAGCATCTGCCTTTTAGTTTACAAAGCTAAAACTTTGAGAGTTACTATCTTAAGAGAGACATCAGGTAGAGTTTTAGAGAATGGACTCTGGAGGCAGATTGCCTTGGTGTGGATGCTGTCTCTGCCACTTAGGAGACCTTGAGCCCCTGAAGATAGCTTACATTTTTAGATCCACAGTGTCTAGCACTGAGTAGGTGTTCGATAAATTTAAATAAATGAATGAATGAATGTATATGTTGAGGGTCAACCCTATTAATAAAATGGGCTGAGATGACTCAGAGCCTTTTAGTCGTGATGACTCAAATGCATCCCTGAAGAGTCTGTCTCCCCTCCACAACACCTTCCTTTTATCCCTCCCCTGCAAAGCAAAGTGTCTCATGGGGCGTGCCGTCTGTTCCCCATAGCTACCTCCAAGCACGAAGCCTTTCCAGGAAGCCCAGAGTGAACTGAACCAGGCAGCCGCTGATCTGAACCAGTCTGCTGGGGAAGTTGTGCATGCCACCCGGGGCCAGAGCGGAGAGCTGGCTGCAGCCTCTGGAAAGTTCAGTGATGATTTTGATGAATTCCTCGATGCTGGCATTGAGATGGCTGGCCAAGCTCAGGTGGGTGTGGAGGTGGTTGTCTGGAGTTGACCTTAGCCTCTCCTGTTGGATGGACAATCCATCCCTGAGACTGATGGAGCAAATAGGAAAAGGGAACCTGTAAACAGCCAGGCCATGGTTGCATTCTTTTTGCTGCTTAGGAAGCTCATGCCCTCATGGGAATGGCATTCCCAAAGATGCTATCCGCTTATGCATTATGTGCTGTTAGTAATGAAGGATAACTTCTCCCACGATCCCCCAGCAGAATGCATAGTCTTACTATTTGGAGGGAGAAGAGGGGAAGGGAGAATGTTTTACAGAGATTAGAACAGCTCTTCGTATGTGGGATAATACAGTAAAAATATATATGTATTTGAGGTTTAATGGGCCCATTCAAATGGTGTGTGTCTAATACCAAGTGTCAAGTGATTAAAAATTACCTCTTTCAGATGAACAGATAAACCCCTTGTTTAGAGCAAGGGAGCTTGACTGATCTGGTGTCAGCTTGTGGAGCTGTTTTTTTCTGCACTCCTATGACCTCCCTAAAGGAGATAACCAGGGTGTATCTTCTTCTAGTAACTACAAAGAATTGTTTCTCAGATGGCAACCAGGTGAGAAATGTGTCGTTTCCCGAGTCAGGAACTTCAGGGATGCAGTGAGCTCTGAATATCGAGACAGCGCTGGTCGTTTGTGCCAGGCCGAGACGTACGGCTCCTTGACAACTCCAGCATTGTTGAGCAAGATGCCGGAATCGCTGCCTGGTCTTTGCATTGGCTCACGGCTCGCTCTCCTCCCACCCCGCTCCCCGCTTAATGCCTCTACTTGTGAGAAAGCACAGCTCTTGGCTGACCCACTTGGGAATGGATTTCTTTCTCTATGGCAAGCGTCTTGATCTGAGCATCTGTTTGGAGAAGGGTAGACACTGGTCAGTGTCTCAACGAGTTAGGCATCTGCAGCCTAATTGGATTTAATGTGATCTGTACAGATAACGTGCCTCCATGTCAGGATGCTGCTCCTCGAGCTCTGAATGCTTCCTTCAAGAAATGGACAGGCCCTAATTGCTGTGGCTCCTTTTGACCTTCCAGACAAAAGAAGACCAGATCCAAGTGATAGGGAACCTCAAGAATATCTCGATGGCATCCAGCAAGCTGCTGTTAGCTGCCAAGTCTCTCTCTGTAGATCCAGGGGCTCCCAACGCAAAAAATCTCCTGGCTGCAGCTGCAAGGTAGGAGTCAAAATGTTCCAAAATGTAGTCCAAAATGTGCTTTCATGTGTGGTTAAACAGTGTCATTGTAGTCTGAAGATGTGCCTGACATCCTCCTCCTTTTCCTGAGCAAAGAATTGGTGCTGTCCTTAGGTCATGGGAGGTGGACCTGAGAGTGTTGGAGTTTTATAAAACTGGCTAATTTCCATGTTCTTTTCCCACTAAAAATATCTTCTGTCTTCTCATTCAGCCTTTTCAGTAGAGACTGGCTTAGACTTCAGTTCTTTTTTGACTTGTAAACGCAATGGATTAAGTAGATTTTTTTTTAAGGTAGTGTTATATGTTTCAGATTATAAAAGAACATATGCTTCTTGAAAAATCAGAAAATACTGAAAAGCGTAAAGGCAAAAAGCAGTGCTCAACAAGTCGTTCAACAGACATTTATTGAGCACTTAACCCTCTGCCTGGCATCAGTGTGAGATTGAATGTAACATGTTGTATCTGTCACATAGGGAAGGCTCCACTTTAGGATGAGTAGGGAGGCAGTGGGAATAAATTGCTTTTGGAAATAGAGTAAAACTTGAGTGTGAATTTCAGATGTTTTTGGAGTCCTTCTTTCCTGTTGATTTCACCCAGGGAAGTGGGTAAAGCAGGGCAGTTTCTGCTCCAGGACCACAAGTTAGTTCAGTAACTAGTGGTTGAATGTTGGTAGGTGGAGCACTCCAGCGACAGCCCAGGGAGATCTTACGTCAGCAGCCCCTCTTTCATGCTCCTGAACCCAGAGAATAGGGTTGTTAGGATTCTGTGGTGGTGCAGGCATGTTTTCTTAGCATTATTTAACAACACATTATATTTAAGAAAGCCAACAATGGAGAGAGATTAAAAGCAGGACCATTAGGGGATAGAGAGTAATTGGAAGCCTTTTCAAAATGTGCAGATTCATGATTTTTGAAAAGCATACCTTCGATTCTGCTTTCTTATTTTAAACTTGGTTTTGTTTGTTTGCTTTGTGTGTCTGTGTGTGTGTGTCTTTATATCTCCCCTGGGGGCTCAATGGCTATTTTTATATTGTTGGCATCAAGAGACCTGAATTATATTCCACGCTTTAATGCCTGACTAACTCAGTCACATTGGTCAGGTTGCTCAGCCTGTCTAAACTTTCCCATCTGCAAAGTGGGGGTGTGAACTACATCATCCTTAAAGCTCACTTTAGCTCTCAGCACGTAAGATTTCATGGTACTCATGGTCCAAACCTGTCCTTCCTCCCTTCTTGGCTTGTAGTGGTGTGTGTGTGTGTGTGTGTGTGTGTGTGTGTGTGTGTGTGTGTGTGTGTGTAGGTTAGACACTGTCAGAGCAGTTTCCTTGCACACCCTTGAGTTTCTTCATTTACTCCTGGAAGGTACATCTTAACTGCAAACAGTAGCTAGAGCCACTAGGGGACTGGAAAATTATCTTCCCATCTCCCCATCTCATGCTTTGTTTGTGACTATTCTAGTAAGTAAGTGACCTCCCTTGATGGCAGGAGAGATGGGAGGTGGGGATGGGGGTGATGTCTGTTCTGTTGAGCAGCTGTTTCTGATAGAAAACCCCCTTTCCATCATTCCCTTTTTTTTCCCACAAAGAGCGTTTGGATAAGGCAACTGACGTTTCCAGGTATCTGAACTCAGATGTTTTTCATTATCTTCAATTTTTTGCATCATTTCAAAATTACAGTTTCCAACTTGGAATGTGTTCACTCTCCTAAATTGTGGGAGGGAGGAGAATGTATAAACTGCCCTTTTGAAAGCCAGATAGAAGGAAACAGACCCGGAAAGAATACCGCTAGTGTATGGCTCTGTGAATAGCTGCAGGCCCCCTGGTGGTAGCTTCGAAGAAAGGACCTGGGGAGAAGGGAAGAAAAGCCTTTCTGTGCCTCTCTGTCCTGGCTTTTAGCAGTTAACAGATAATTCCCAGCCTGGTGGTTTCATAGTCAAGTAAGCACTTAAAAATCGTCACATGAAAGTGATTGTCTCGGGATGGAACTGCTGCAAGAAAACGCTGGCACATTGTCCTTGGTTTCTTGGCACATTTTGGCAAGCTTCTGCTCCCTGGGGCTGTTTCTCAGCAGAAACTGCAGCCAGGTCAAGTGGGTCAGGCAGGCTCCTCTTGGGACACAAAGCTCTGCCAGGCTGAGGTTCATTCATTCATTGTCTTATTCTTTCATGTCTTCATTACATAGATTTTCATCACAGGCCTGATAGGGGCAAGGCCCGGTGCTGAGTGCCCACTGTGAATGAGACAGGAATGTGGCCCTGGGGGAGTTAGGCAGGACTCACCGCATGCTCCCCTCACGCTCCCCTCACTTCATCCAGGCCTAAAACAGTCTTGCATAAAAGTGCACAGGAAGCTGAGCAGCAGGAATCTGATCATCGTAGTCCTCAGTCTTCAGTCCTCTGTCCTCCCTGTTCTTGAGACTGTCAGGCCCTGCCTGTCCTTTCTCTGTATGTCCTCAAAGTCCCCAGAAATGCCACCGTGGGGACCCAGGCCTGGACCAACTCAGCCCTGTCCTGCTCCTGTGTCAACAATCTAGAACCCCTTCTTATTTGTGGTCTCTCTAGTCCTCCTTGCTCTGGGAAGAAAAGGTTTGCTTCTGGAGAAAAAGTAAACGATGTCTTTTTCCTCTTTTTTTTTTTTGAAACAGAGTCTTGCTCTGTTACCAGACTAGAGTGCAATGGCAAGATCTCAGCTTACTGCAATCTCCGCCTCTGGAGTTCAGGTGATTCTCCTGCCTTAGCCTCCTGAGTAGCTGGGACTGCAGGCATGCCCAGCTAATTTTTTATGTTTTAGTAGAAACGGAGTTTCACCATGTTGGCCAGGATGGTCTCGATCTTCTGACCTCATGATCCACCTGCCTCAGCCTCCCAAAGTGCTGGGATTACAGGTGTGAGCCAATGCGCCTGGCCTCCTCTGTTCTTAATTCTGCCTCTGAGCCTAAGTACACTTTGGGACCCTAGCCCCTTGGTTTTGTATCCCTAGGGGAGAGGAAATCATCTTCTATTTAGTGTCTGGCTTGTTCATCTTCTTCCCATGTAACTGACTGGGCTCTGGCTCTTTTCTGACAAGTTGGGTGGCGCAGGAGGCCCGTTGTCTTCCCCTTCATCAGCCTTTTTCCCAACCAGGGACTAGTCAGGTGCTCCCTAAACTTAGTCAAGGAAATAGAAAGCTAGCTTGCAGTTCCAAAAAGGAAGGGGATAGCCTACCTCTGAGCACCTTCCCTGAATCACTGCTCACCACCGCCGTCATCCTGGCCAGAAGGACTCCAGAACTGAGAAAGCTTTAGGCCCACAGAGGCCAGCATCAGACCCCCGGGCCAGGTTTCAGCTGCTTTCCAGTCCTCGGAGGGCACTTCCTAGGAACTTGCAGGTAGCACCTGCCTCCTTGGCTTCCCTTTGGTCTGAGGTTCTTGCCGGACAGGGCTCCTCCTGTCCCCAGAGACCATGAAGACGGATGGTCCAGCAAGCAGCACAAATGAGAAAAGTGTGTCTGCTCTATAAACAGAAAGGTGTACGAGAGACCTTTGCTCTCTGTGGGTATTACCTAGAATGTTTCCTTCTCTCTATCCAAATCAGGATCTCACTTAGCCCTGACTTTTCCAATTGTTCCAGTCCATATTGAGCCCTACCTTCCAGGTAGACTCTGTGCCCTGTGACTGGGATTTTCATTTCCTTCTGGCTCCCTGTGAGTTCCCACATGTATCTGGTCCCCTGCTCAGCTATCCATCATGTTCACCCTGGTGTCCCACCCTGGCACTACCTTCTTTCATGCAACTTCTTTGGATCTTCTCTTCTCATTGTCTTGCCTTTTTGTTTAGATTGCAAACACCTTGCCATCCTAGAGAGCTATAAATGATTATTTTTGTTACTTTTAATTGTTACTATTATTTTTTTTAAAGATGGAGTCTTGCTGTGTTGCTCAGCCTGGTCTCAAACTCCTGACCTCAACCTCCCTAGTAGCTGGGATTATGGACACAAGACACCATGCCTGGCTAGATTATTTTTTAGTCTCTGTGCCTTGAGTATAATGAGACCCAGGAAATACTGATAAGTGGATTTCTATTTGCTCTTTCCTCCTTTCCCAGGCGCCTCTTCCCTGGAGGCAGGAAGAGAGATATCTGCTGCTGCTTTTTACCCTCTAAGCTCCTGACTGGGTAACTTGTGCTTAACAGGTGATCAGAAGCACAAAATGGTTGATTTTTCTTCTCACACTCCACCCCAATTCTGTGTCTACTTGAAACTTCTAGCCAGAGCTCTCACACTTGCGTTGAATCCATTCAGTGTCTCTGAACACTAAATGGTTTTTTGACTTAACCTGTTTTAACCATTGAAGTTGTAGATCCCAGTTTTTAGAAACTGAGAGTAGGGAGATAAGCCTAGATGAAAACGCTATCTCTGCATGGTAGAATTATGGTTATTTATCTTTTTTGTATTTTTAAAAATGAACTTGTATAGCTTTGATCATTAAAAAAAGATTATAAACAAAAATAAATAAAAGTAACCATAGTTCAGGTCTATTAGGATTTACAAAGAGCAGAGACCCTTCTAATTTTGGCCATATTTTTTATGATAACGTAAATTGATTAATTTCTAATGGGGGTAGATTTATTGAAATTTTTTTCTTTCAAAATAACATTATAAAGTCCCTTCACATTTTAATATATGTCATTGTATCATTTGCTCTGCACATATATGTTTATTTTTTAGAGTGGTAGGCCCATTCTCTTTATGCTATTTTGTAAATTTTATTTAATCTTGTAGCGCAAATTATCATCTATGGCATTAGTAATATGCTATTCGCTGACTTTTAATGGGTCCTCAGGATTTTGTTGTGGGCTGTATATTTATTTAATCCTCTATTGTTACATATTTGGGTTGCTCCCTATTCTTTACTCTTGTAAATGACTGCTGGAGTTTAAAACATAAATATTATTTTTGATTGTCAAATTTACATAACCGTTTGCCTCTGGACCACTTAGCTACTTATTTAGCTATGTAATCTTGACTGTGAAATGAGTTATGGGAATTCATGATAGCTAAATAATGCTGCTTAGTTCTGGATCAGTATTACCCAAGCATCTCATTTAGACACGCGATGCTGTGCTGGCACTTTTGTGGATTACCCAACCACAAACCCTTAGTCTGTTGGTTTTTGTCCCAAGTTTTTATTTGAAAAAATTTTACATCCACAGAAAAGTTTAAGAGATTAGTTGGCAGCTTTCCCACAGCTATATATCCTCTGGATTCACCAATTATAAACACTTAGTTTTTAATGGAAGAAACTTTAGTAACAAGGGTTTTTTTTTTTTAATTTTTTTTTTTTTTTTTTTAAGCACTATTGCCCAGACTGTAGTGCAGTGGCACGATCTCAGCTCACTACAAACTCCACCTCCTGGGTTCAGGCAATTCTCCTGCCTCAGCTTCCCAAGTAGCTGGGACTACAAGCATGCACCACCATGCCCAGCTAATTTTTTTGTATTTTTAGTAAAGACGGGATTTCACCATGTTGGCCAAGATGGTCTCGATCTCTTGACCTCGTGATCTGCCCACCTTGGTCTCCCAAAGTGTTGGGATTACAGTAACAAGGTTTTTAAAAAATACAGATAAATAGGAAACACAGAGAGAATTAAGCTAAATAGAAAGATTCTGTGATATGTGGGAATATCCCCAAACGCTCATGCTATTATGATGTTATATGCCAGCCTGTCCTCTCAAAAGTGTACCTCAAGACCACCACCATGTAGAACAGGGCGGTGGACTCCCCAAGGGATACTTTAAATGCACACATTGAGGACCACACCCTCCACAATCCTTGGAACTAGGGATTGTCTGGGCGTCTCCTTATTCTTGTTTTGCTTTGCACCATAGAGAGTACAGTGCTGCCCAGTGACACTTTAATTAAATAGTGGTCCCCAAATAAATGAATCACCAGAGTCAATCTTACAAAAACTATTTTAGAGTTTTTCCTATCATCCTAGCTCAATTTAAAATTGAAAGCAGTATCTCCTCATCAAGTAATTAAGCTGACTGCATTTCTACATTGGCAACATCATTTTCTGTCTAATTTGATATTCTGTGGGAAGCTGCAAAGCCAATTTAACTAATAAAATGAGGCATCTTTTATATTAGTGTTGGTGATTAACAGCAATATGCGCCTGTTTTATTTTTGCTTAACTTGTCTTTTAGCTGCAGTGGTTAGAAACTGAGTAGAATTCTGGGCCCTGCTAGAAGTGTGGACCAGTTATGACACTGCAGAAAAGAATTATGTATTTGGTTTTGGAGTCAGATAGGCATGAGTTTAAGTCTTATTTCTGCCGCTTATTTGTAGCATTCTCTTTGGGAGTTAGCTCAGATTTTTCATTTAAAAAATGCATGGGTTTTCAATTTTAAGATTTAGTATAAAACTATTTGTTAAGAGAGTGTGGTATTGACCAAACATCCACCATGTAGATCAGTGGAACACAATGCAGAGTCCAGAAGTGGACTCACACAAATACGGTCAGCTGATTGTCGACAAAGTTGCAAAAACAATTTAGTGGGGAAAAGATTGTTTTTTCAACAAATAGTGCTGGAACTATTGGACTTCCAAATACAAAAAAATTTTTAAAAGAACTACGACCGATATATTATACTTAACAAAAAGTTAACTACAAATGGCCATGACTTTCAAAATTGTCTATGTCATTACCTAAGACAAATTAAACAGGGGCTGCCCAGGGGGAACAGAGTCCTTGTCAATGTAGAAAAAGCAGGGATATCTCTTATGTTCTAAGAATAGAAGCAAGTGAAGTCATGCAGGAGTCCCTAGTTTATTTCTGTTCATATTAACAAAGAAAATAGCAATTTTAATGAATAATTTTGAGGTAGCTTTAGGAACCAGTCATTCATATAGAATTTAATGGAAGGAAGAAATTTTAAAATCTAGGCACAGTTTACTTTATGTCTATGTATTTTAAAATGTACAAAATATTCAAATTGTCCAGGTTATCTTATTCCTTGGGGACTGGTGATAAAGGGTCTTAAATAGTGCTAATATGCTTGTTGCAAATTCTTTCTTACTAATGTATTAATTTTCGTAGGAGAACTACAGTTGACCCTTGACCAGTGCAAAGGTTAGGGATACCGATCCCTGCACAGTAACAAATTCGCGTATAGTTTTTGCTTCCCTAAACTTTACCAATAGCCTACTGTTGACTGGAAGCCTTGCTGATACCATAAACAGTTAACACATACTTTGTATATTATATGTATTATATACTGTATTCTTATGATACATTGAGCTACTATCAAAATGATAAGGAAGAGAAAATGTGCTTTTCACTAAGTGGAAGTGGATCATCAATAAAAGTCTTCATTGTCATCATCGTCATATTGAGTAGGCAGCGGAGGAGGAGGGGTGGCAGTGGTGGAAGAGTTGGAAGGGGAGAAAGGAGAGGTGGGCACACTGGTGTAACTTTTACTGAAAAAAAAAAAAAAACAACGCACCTATAAGCAGTTTTGCACATTGCAAACCCATATTGTTCAAAGGTCAGCTGTATTAGGACCCCTTCCGGGTCTAGCAAATGAATAATCAGAGGCAAGGTAGAGTTTTTCATTCTGTGTTCCCTGGGTGTGATTTATTTTTGGTTGTGTAGATCCTCTGTGGAAGAGTTCTCCTGGGGATCCGAGCTGAAATCGTGAATTAATTGTGTTTCTGGTGAGCCTGTAAAGCATTGTAGGGGAAATTACTGCTGATCCTTAAAAAAAAATTCTGTTTCTGTCACAGAGCTGTGACAGAGAGCATCAATCAACTCATCACTCTGTGCACCCAACAAGCTCCAGGCCAGAAAGAGTGTGATAATGCCCTGCGGGAGCTCGAGGTAGGTCCCTGGGAAGGCTGCTGAGGACTCGAGAGAGGGAGAGGGTCTGTGTCTGTGGGTCTGTCTATCTGTGTCTGTGCCTGTTCTTTCCCTATAGGGCTAGTTTTCTCTTTTCTGCCCTTGTCTTTTATCTTTCCTCGGAGGCTGTTGAGGCCGAAGTTCCAATCCCAGTGAAAAGAAACGGAAGAAAAACTAGATTGAGTGGAATTACCATTCCTTCTTCTCCTTTTTCCAGTAGGATGAGATGTATTTTGTTAAAGAATTCTTTATTACAAACAGGAAGAGGCCTGTGGTGTTGGGTGTAGGCTGAAGATCAGCAGTTTTTACCTAAAATATATTGGAGAGATTATTCTGGAACAATTGGGAGAGAGCTAGAGGCTAGGATAGGTGTGCTTTTGAGTCAAAATGATTTTCCCATACATTGTATTCTGTACCATGTAGGGGGCATGTAAGAGGAAGCCCAGCACTAACACTGCTTACACAGTCAAGGTGGCTGTGGGGCCCCTAAGGGCCCAGAACACAGTGTGGGTGCTTTTCATTTTATGTTCATACTCATGTTATTTATACTTGAAAAGTTAGGTATCCCCATAGAATGTGTGTGGGTAAACATAAAATCAGCATGCCTACTTGTATGTCCTAACCTGCAGTCCTAAGCAGTGCAGGTTATACTGAGATGCCAAATCGGTATCTCAGTAGATATGGGTTGGTTGTCCCAAGGTCCCTTCCGTTTTCTGGATGATCAGCGTGGGTCTGGCATGGTGGGAATACCCACTGCAGCTCCTGAAGTTTGACTGAGGCCCCGGTGCTGGCACTAGGCCATTGTGCACAGCTAGAAATGAGAAACGGATTGTTATCACAGGACCAAAGTATTCTGAAAACAGTTGAGAATGTTTCTTACATTGGCTGAATTACTACCCTGTTCCGCTCTGTTCACATTTGCAAATATAAATATGTGGGCTGTTGATCTAAATGAGCTCTCTTGGCCTAGGTGCCAATACTCCATCCCTTCTTGATATCCTTGGTTGAAAAATTATGACTACTTTAGGATTGCTGTTACTAAAACAATTTTGATGATCCAGGGAGTGGGAAGAGGTTCTTGAATGAAATGAGCTTATTCCTTACGCTGCCCTCTTTCCCTCCCATCTTTAACAGCTCAGCAGTTCCCCTTCCTGATCTCCCAGCCCCCCACCAGCCTTTGTAACTCAAATGACTGTCTTTTTGTTGGCTGTGTCCCAAAGACTGCTGAGTCCTAATGTACATTCTCACTCCCTGGGGAGGAGGCTAAATGGCTGCATCCCCAGGAAAAGTCCCTTACAAGTGGTGATCAAAGGTCATTACAGTGCCAGGACAGAGCTAGCACTGGTTTTCAGTGGCAGTTTGGGGAAATTATCTTCTTTCATGCCTTCCCATTAAAATGTTCCAGAATTGGAAAAAGTGAGCGTTCTTACTAGTCATGAAGAAATGAATGAATGGCCTTTTGAAATTTAAACTCCTTAGAATTATCCTGCAGAGAAATTGTGCTAATTGACCATGCATGTGTTGCCTTGTATTAATGTTCTAATTTTTTTTTAATGTTGTCCTTCTGTGTTTACTTTGTTTCTTCTCCTTCAAAACAAAACAAGAGATTCTCATCTCTGGCAAAGCTAACCAGACACCCCCTTCCCCATAATGAGCATTGTGTTGCTAACAGGAACTCTGAAGTCATGATACCATGATGTAAATTCTCAAAAATCTGAGTGAATGATTGCTCGTGACCAGACACCTGTATACAGAGGGAAAGTTGATAGTTGGTAGTTTGTGTTGAATTTCTCTTGCTCTGTGACATTTGTTTGCTTTTTATGTTGTGTTCTTCTTCTGTAGACTGTGAAGGGGATGTTGGACAACCCTAATGAACCTGTCAGTGACCTCTCTTACTTTGATTGCATTGAGAGTGTGATGGAAAACTCCAAGGTAAGACTGCCTATGCTATAAGTCAGAAGTCAGCATTGCTCGTCAGTGTGGGGAGAAGCTTAGACATGCCTTATGTGCCTCTGCCTGTGGCTGGTGAGCAGGGCTAGCCGCATGTAGCATGAAGCCTTGTTGTGAAGCCAATTGCTCAGGAGCTTCTCGAACTTGAGGGTGCATCAGAATCACCTAGAGGGCTTGTTAAATACAAAGTGCCCACCCCCAAGTTTCTGATCCAGTAGATCTGAGATGAAGCTGAGATTCTCCATTTCTGACCATCTCCCAGGTCCTGCCCCTGTGGTCCAGAAACCATATTTTGAGAACCATTTCCCCTCTTTTTTTCACAGATTGGTCTTATTGTGAGTCAAATTGTGTATTTTCTACACTGAAACTGATCTGGAAAGTCCTTCAGCGACTTATGTGGGATCCTCTTAGGTGTTCTTTTGCAGTCTATTCATGGCATGCATTCTCAAGGAGAGTGAAATTGTTTTGTTTTGTTTCGGAAGGATGTTGGAGAGGTGTTGAAAAAAAATCTAAGATAATACAATGGCTTGTTACTCTGCTCCTATCTTAACCTTACTGAACAAAATCTTATTCCTTGCTGTTTGATTAGGAAAAAAAAAACTGAAAAGGCTTCTTAGTGGAACAATAATGAAAAAAATAACAGTTGATAAACACTCGTCTGTGGTAATCATACCAGTGTCTTTTAAGAATGCCTTAAAATCAGAAGGTGAAAATGAAATGGATGTTGAGCTGTTGCAATCTGACTTCGTAGTTGAAACATGGTCACTCTTATTCTAGTGGGGAAACATCTGCATTGGTAGTGTCAGAAGGACTCAGTTTGATTTAGGCTAAGACTGGAATTTCCTCATGCAGTCCCTTTCATGGAATTACGGATTGTCTAAGGGAAGGATGCATGCACACTCAGATCCAAAGAAATGGTTCCTTCTTAAAGAGGAATGTGGGCTGAGGAGGGAGGGGGAAATATTGTACATAAAACTACCCTCTACATTCTTTTTTTTTTTGCAAGTCCATATCTAAAATGGATTATTTTGTATGTCTAAGCAATTTTGGGGAATTTATTCCCATCCATGATGGCTTACTGATAAATGGTCTCTGCTTTGGGTTCTAGACTTGGCAATACCATAGTCTCTCCAAAGGGTAAAACATCCTTTAGTTCCATCATTGTTGCCCAGGAAAATTTGAACAGCCCTCCTGGGACATAATGAGGTTCATAGACAAGAGAACACCAGATTTGCATTGGGCACCCTGTTACTTGCCCATGTGACCTTCTCTGTGACTTTGTGCAGGGTGCTTGACCACTCTGGGTTGGATTCTGAACACTAAAATCTCTTTCAACTCTTACTGTAAAGATCTCTAAAGAAAGAATACACCACACCAGTGATGTTCAATATAAGGCAAAATTCTTAAAGTATTTAGGAAACACACATAACAAAGATCTCTATTTGAATTTTACTGTCAATAACGAGACAAATGATATCTGGAAGGGTGAGTCTCCTGCTTCTGTTTATGACCTCAGCTACAGCTTGGCGGATATGATTTTTATATTCTGGAACTAGTTCTCAGTTTAGACCATTTACCCATGAGTTGCCTTTTATAGACTGTACTGTTTTGTCTGTGTATATTAACTGTATCTCCTTGGAATATACATAACTTTGGGGTTATACTTCCATTGTACATATCTCTGGAATGGAAATGATGGAATTCTCTTCTATCTCTTTTTAATACATATAAAGGAGAAAATGTCAAATGTTCCAAATTAAGTGGCCTTGACTGTTAAAGTTGGAGTGTTGCCTCCTTTACCCCTTGGTTTGAAGCAATGCTGGATAAAGAATGTTGCTGGCTGTTTGTTTTACAGGTTCTGGGTGAATCGATGGCAGGGATTTCACAGAATGCCAAGACTGGGGACCTCCCTGCCTTTGGGGAATGTGTGGGAATTGCATCCAAGGCTCTCTGTGGGCTGACAGAGGCCGCAGCCCAGGTAAGGTGCTGGTCCTGATGCAGCCATGTGCCTTGTGCCAGATCCCAGTGGGATGTGTAGGGGAGCTGTAGCTGCACCTCTTTCTCCAAGTACCACCCCAGAAACCACAGGAAAGGCACTGGCTTCTGTGCTGGCTGGGGCGTTTACACAAAGCATCAGCCAGTTACCCCCCAGGAGCAGAGCAGCTGTGGGCCAGGCTGGGGACAATGGTGAGACTCAGTATAGACCCAGCATATAGGTTCAGAGGCCAACTTTTAAATTGTTTTAAAAGTTTTTATTATTGGTAAATTATTTGGGGTAGAAAAAATAAGCAGTACGTAATTTAAATTTTCTGAGGCTTTACAATTGCAAAAATGTTAAGTCACGCTCTTTTTAGGATCAGAGAGAGAAAAAGTTTAGATGTCATCATGGAGAGACATGATATGGCACGTTCCTTGCCCTTCTTTGACTATCCTATGTATTTTCAATAAATGATTGACCTTATATTACAGAAGCTTCAAAGATATCAGCATCTGCTTTAAAGGGTTCATCAAATGACAATTACTTTGAACTTAGAAGATTTTACGGAACCAAAGACAAACATCACTAGTTTAGGGGATGAAATTCTCTACCTTCTCGGGGGAAATGAATTAGCATCAAAATTCCGGCACACAGATTCATTTTTTCTGTTTTATTTGGCTGACACATCTAAAGGGAATGCAAAGAGAAGACCTTCCTTTGTGCCCACTTCTCCTCTTGGGAACGAAATGCTGTCTTTTTTGTTGTTGTTTTCTGGGCCATCTTACTCAATTACCAAGTTAAGATCGCTTCTGCTATTGGAAATACTGACCTAAGCAATAAGGACATGCTTCTGTAAGCTATGAGATGAGGAACCCTAGGACAGGGCAGGCTCCAAGGTTGGCTGACCCAGCAGCTCCACGCCATCAGTCTGCAGGCACCCGCTGTTTCTTGCCTCTCCTGTCTGCCAGCCAAAGACTCAGCTTCATGCTGAGGCTGGGCAGCCTCGTGATCACAAGACGGCTGCCAGAGTAGTCAGGGCTGCGTTCATCCATGCCCCAAAGAAGAATTTCTTAAGGCTCTCTCTTAAGAACAAGGAGACTTTGTTCCGTGAGCCTGTGATAAACTCCTGGGGGCATGTCAAGCTGGCATAAACCTGTTCAGTACTACACCCTTACTGGTGAGTGGGATGAGATGACCTTGACCAGTTTGCACTAAGGAGTGCCTGAGTATGACAGCTGCATGTGTAGTGCGGACCATCATCCCCCACAAGCTCACCTAGAACGTGGAGCCTGAGCTGTGGTTTTTTTTCTTCCCTTTCCAGGCTGCATACTTGGTTGGCATCTCTGATCCAAACAGCCAGGCAGGCCACCAGGGCCTAGTGGACCCCATCCAGTTTGCCAGGGCTAACCAGGCCATCCAAATGGCATGCCAGAACCTGGTGGACCCCGGCAGCAGTCCATCACAGGTAACTATTGGGGAGGCTGTAGGATTTCAAAACCTTATGCTCCTCGTGGTTGGTTGTGGGAGACTGAGAAATTAGTAAAGAATCTTGTTCTTTCAGAGCTTGCAAAGGCAGCTAAATGCCAGCACTGTAGATAGTGAGTTGGGTGGGGGCAAATATTGCAAAATGTGATGAATCTGGAAATTTGTAGGTGCTTTGAAATGGGGTGCCGGAAGGCAAAAGGAGTGGCCTAATCACAGTGAGATTCACAAGGAGTCTTCATTTCAGGAGACGTGCACGGAGGGCTTGTTCTATGCTTAGCTGTAAGGGGTTGGTGTGCACAGGGCTCCATTTTTTACTCCCCTGGCTCTTAGTCTGTTGGACAAAGTTTGGAAAATGCAGTGATCAGGACACGATGACAGTGCCAGGGATGTGCAAAGGAAAGTGTGATTAATTCTCCAAGGGGGCTGTCAGGGGTCACTCCAGTGGTGGCACTGAAACGGGCCTCAAAGTTGGGTCAGAATCTGCAGCACAGAAAAAACCGACAGTGACATTTGAAGAAGAGCCAGTATGTGTGACATTCCATCACACCTGTCATATCCGAGTGGCATGGGGTCCCGGTCACTTATTAAAACAATGTGTACCGAAAGGCAGGAGAAGTGGCTGGAATGGGGGTGGTGGAGGCAGTCTTGTTAGCGACATGTCCACCATCAGCCTGGGGCCCACATTCTTGAGGCTGGAGAAGGACCTGAATCAAGAAGGAAACATCAGGACCACATGGACCTAAAGCAGGCCCGAGAGCTGGTGTGTCCTTAACCATCCAACAAGGCCAAAGGGGTGTTACCAGCCTCAGCAAAGCAGAACAGGTGGATTCAGGAGAGCAAATGAGTTGAGGCTGTGGGGTGGAGCCTGCGGAGCTTCCTGAGCCAGACACCTCAGTAGGTACCAGCAGCCCTCGCATGGATGAGGAGGAAGCTGCTGCACCTTGATACGTACTTTTCTCATCTGGATCTGGGCTCTCCAGGGTGGTAGCCACTGGCTACCTGTGGCTGTTAAGCATTTGAAATGGAGCGAGTCTAAATTGTGATGGGCTGTAAACATGCAGTGCACACTGGATTTCAAAAACTTGGTATGAAAAAAAGATTGAAAATCTCATTAATAGTATTTTTAAATTGATTATATGATGAAATATTTTGGATATAACAAGTTAAATAAAAAATTATTTCACTAATTTTTCTTGTTTCTCTACTTATTTTAAAGTGACTACTAGAAAACTTAAAATTGCCTATGTGTAGATCTTGGTGCAGATTCTATACCATGGGCCTCCTATCTTGGGTTCCAAAGGCTAACCTGATTCCATCTCCTTTAAGACTACCTGGGGCTCAGCCTAGCCCACCACTGTGTCAGCACCTCCTTTTTTCTTTTTCTTTCTTTATTATCTTAGCTTAATATTTCTTGCCCTCCTCTTTCTTGGAGTGACTTTGAGGGTGGCAGAGCTAGACATGCTTGTAATTATACAGGCTCTGAACATGTGAGTTGAACAGGAACCCACAGCTGAGGACCAGGGTGGACCTCTCTGCACTGTAGCATGGGGTGCCCCCAACCTAGCTCCATGCTTTGTAGGTCCTGTCAGCCGCCACAATTGTTGCCAAGCACACGTCAGCCTTGTGCAATGCCTGCCGCATCGCCTCATCCAAGACGGCCAACCCGGTCGCCAAGAGGCACTTTGTCCAGTCAGCCAAGGAAGTCGCCAACAGCACTGCCAACCTGGTGAAGACCATCAAGGTAGGTCGCTGGACTACAGGCCTTATTAAACGCGGTGACTCCTGTTCCGGAGGGGAGAGGGGAACAAGATTTCAGCTCCGCTGCTCTCCTTGTCTAGTGAAGCTTAACTTCTAATTCAGTCTTATGGTTTATGTCATTGAAGAGGCATCGCTTATAATGGAGATACTCATCATGAAAAACCAACAACCGTGGTCTCTACTAACCTTTTGGATGGTGAGGAAGGAGGCCTCCCCAAATTCTGTACCTGAGGAGCTTATGGACAGAACTCTGGTGGGAAAGGGTTGGTTATAGGGCTACTCTCGGTACTATGCTTGCATAGCAAATACCCTGTTTTTACTTAAACAATATGTTTACTTGCAGCATTTTTGAATGGGCTGGTAGAGGACTCTGCCATCATTGCTGGATATATCCAGACCAAGAGAGTAGGTGGAAGGAGAAGGGAATGGAAAACTGTAGAAAAATCACTTAAAACATTTTAATTGTTCCTGTGATATTAATTTTGTTTATAGCTGTTTGAATTTTTTAAGTGGAGCATCAGCTTTTAAAAACAGAGCATCTAGTATTCCTAACAAATTCACCTTTGCGTTAAAGTGTATGGGCATGTGGCGGGTGGGCAGGGTTCACTTGCTAGAAGCAAGTGGGAATCACTAGGCTGTAGTACTGTAGGTGGGTAATGAAGCCACAAACACAGTCGGCCCTCACCTGGGACCAAGCAGGCAGCAGGCACCTGACCTGTGGGAAAACAGCCACAGCCTGGATAACAGACCACAGGCAAAGGGTTCAGCACCATCTCCCCAGCTCCCTCCACAGCCCCAGCCTTCAAAGGCATTGTCATGGGAGGCAAGGTACCAGATCTGTGTTAAACCCAGGATACTGCTGAAAGGAAAGGCATTGAAGGAGTTAACACTTTTTACTTAAGGGTTTTATATGCATTCAAATGGGTAGGTTGCCTTTGCTGCTAGCATAGTCCTGGAGTAAGAGGACTTTTCTCAGTTATCTCCAGAGGATAGGACACTGCACACTTCATTTTATTTTGACTACAAAAAGCCAGTGCAATTGCAAGCAGAATTAGTCAACAGGATGGCCAAGCAGAGGCAAAAGGAGAGAACACCCAAACCAGCACCAGTTGGAAGCTGGCGGTCAGCACTTGGGGCTCGCACCCCAGTCAGCAGTTTCTTAGCTATTTAAGCAGTCTTTTTTAGAAATGAACAAACAAAAACCCCTCTCTATTTGAAGGCAAGAGTAAGCTTAGTTGAAAATGGATAAATAAAGCCAGTGTCCAGGTGCCCCATGATCCTGGTGGCAGGTTACCTGAATTACCATCACAGTTCATAGTAATTAGGAAGTAATAAAGCTTACATTTAAAAATGTTTGTTTTGTGCTTTGGGTATGTTACTCATTCACTCCACACAACCACCCTGTGCTTATCTCCATTTTACAGATGGAAACCTGAGGCACAAAGAGATTAAGTAACTTTACCAAGGTGACTCGGCCAGGAAGTGGTGGGGCAGAATTCAAACCCAGGGCCCAGAGTCCCTGCTTTCATCCCTGGCATGCCATTCACCTGTTTGGGATGGAGAGAGGAAGTCATCTCTCCAGCCTGGGAGGAAAGACTTTGCTGTGTTTGCAGGGCTTTTGTGTGAGCTTGGGGAGGTGAGGATGGAAAGAGGAATAAGAGTTGACAGCAGTGACATCGTTGGTTGCTGTGTAATGAGCTTATCTCAGTTAAAATCAATCATTTTCTGGTCATTAAAAGCATTATGTTTAGGTGGACCAATGGAGTAAAAAAAAGTAAAGACCCTCTTTATTCTATAGAAATTCCTGGAGCCCTTTCTTGTCTGCCTCCTCCTCGGTTTTAAATCTTGACCTGTCTCTATATAAAGCATCTCTGTTAAGATCTCATGTCCTTTTCAGATTCCCCTCACAGTGTCGAATGCTCTTTGCAATTCCCTGCAGCAAATGAGCTCTTCTGATGGCCTAAAAGATAGGCCTGTGCAGAACATCAGAGGAGGAATGTTGGGGGGTTGTAATGTGGAAAAGATAAAGGCCTCTGTCTCCTGGAGCACCCTGGGAACGAGGAGCAATGCAAGCAGAACAGATATGAACATGTTGCCCCTCAACAGTGGAAATGAGCCTGGTTTTTCAGTTCCCATTGCCTGGCAGGATTTGCTGGGAGCCACGAGCTTTGCTTTTAATTTACTAACAGGATAGTGGTAAAGATCATTTCACTGTAGCACATGGTACTGTATACCGAGTAGATTTCCTGTTTGGAGGAATGGTTATGCGTTCTGTCAAACAGAAAAACAAAGGAATATTTAATTATCTAAGTGCTTAAGACAGCTGCCCTTATAGCTGCGTATTACTCTTAAGTTTTATGCTGCTTAGTGCTGTTTTTTCTATTAACTGAGAATGTGCCCCAGTCTAAATCCCAGCTGCTACACCCTTATGGTCATGGAGAAGGGAGGGGAGCCTCCAGGAGAAGCCAGAGGAAGCAGGAGCGGATTACCTCACAGTGGTGCATCAGCATCAGTCACTACTGATGGCACTCTTTAAAATCCCAGAGCAGGGCTCCAAAAGAACCCATTTCTGTGTTTCTGTCGCCTGCCAGGGATGGCTCTAAATGCTGGGCATGGTAGAAGGACCCACACCTCTAACCACAGCTGCTGTCTGTCTCCGAGTCACCAAGTACACTTGCTTGTTTTCTCTCTTCATTCAGCTCATTACCTAGTCTTGAATCAGATGTGTGGAATGGAATGTTATTTTAAATGTGCAGTCACTCACATTTGGGTGCCAAGTAGAAATTATGCAACAGCAGCATTTGTTTTTCTGAGAAGTTGAAGTTTGGCCTTGCCCCTCACAGCAGAGTTAAAGCTCGGGTTTTTGCAATTAAGCACTTCCAGTGTGTACCACAGACAGCCGATCCAGCTCTCTTGAATCGAATTTGACTTGGCTGTGAGTATGCTTTCTTTGTCATCCTTATGTTTGGATTAGGAAAGTGGTTTCTTTAGAAGAAAAAGGAAGAAGGCTCTTGGGCGTTTTACTCCTTGTTCTGTTGCCTTTGTCTAAGATCAGCAGGAGAGAAGGGAGCCAGGAGGCTCGGGTCCTTGTTTGAGGCATGCCAGTGAGTAGTAGCAAGGTGACCTTGGCAAATCATGTCACTTTCCAGGTGCTGGTTTTATTGTCTGGAGAATTGGGGGTTTAGGATTAAATTGTCTTCAGGGTCCCCTGTAACCCCCAAAGTCCATGCATCTTTGATTTTATGCATACCCAGAAATTATTTCTCCCAGGTCTCCCTGGGATTTTGCTAAAGGGGAACACTCGGGGCAGGCTCCAGGTTTGGGAGTATTCTTGTCCCGGTGGGGCCTGGATATATGGCTAAATTTACCCTTTCATCATCATGGCTGGTATGCCAGACGTTCTGTGACATGCTTGCTTGACATTTCACCATTGGGCAGCTCTGGGTATTCATTTACTTGAGTGGCTCTGCTGTGCCCAATGGAAGCAGAGTTCAGAAGTGAAGTAATACCTGTACAAACCATCCTTTTTTTTTTTTTGGAGGCAATAACTTGTCCTTTTTGAGAATGGAAAATGATTGCTGTAGCTTGCTATTCTAGTCCATGTTATTCAAGGCCCTGTCCTACAAATAGCAATGGGCTGTATGTAAATATGATTCTAGGGCCCATGCTCAAAACAAAAGCCCCAAACAAACCAGCCCTTTATTCTAGTAGTGCTGTCAGTGAAACCGACACAATTAGAAACCCATTTCTTGAGGTTGCCCTTGAGTAGTCATCTTCTTAGTTTGAAGAAGTTCAGCTTAGGGTTAGTGGCTTGATTGGCTGCCCTTCTTCCCAATAGACTGAGAGGTTTGTGGGAGTAGAAAGGGGAAGGGAAACATGTGGAGAGGTAAGAAGCAGGAAGAGGGAGCAGCATCGAGGGAAGGCCGAGCATCTCCTGTTGAGCTGAAAGTCGTGTGATTCTAGTGGAAGGCGTGTTATGGAGGAAGCCATGTAGCCACTCCACAGTTTCTTTTGAGTTTCTTCCACTCCAGAGTCCACTCTTGGAATTAACTTGTTTCATACCTTTGTCTATGTTTGGGCCCACTTGTGTCAGGCTCCTGCCTAGTGGCACCCACTCTGCCTCGCACTGGTGTTCTCAAACTGCTCTGAAGTCTGGTAAATCTGGACCTCCAGGGATCTACCATACTTGAGAGCAATATTAACAGTGCAACAAGATCAGAATGCCAAGGTGGTTCACTTCTACATGGCCAGTGCCAGCAACGTAAATCAACATTTACCAAGTATGGAAGTGGCAGTGAGAAATGAGGCTTTATATGTGAGCAAGAAGTAGCAGGTGTGCAAGGGTTTCCATCGGGCCTGGAAGAATGGCAGAACTGGAGAGGTGAGGGTAGGGTCAGGGCCCGTCTGGTGGGGGAAGGGCATGAGCCAAGGCGAGCCAGGCACTATATTAGCATAAACACTAAAATAGCCAGGCTTTTGGGAATTTCTTTGAAAATATTACATTGTGGGTATGTAATTATTGTCCCAAGTTGCCAAGGCTTGATTGGAATCTCGTTGCTATTCAAAAATTGCCTTCAAACCAACGGTGCCTGCCTCCTCTTGCCTTATTGAAAAACAGAAAAGCCCCCATCTCAGATCTGCTGTACTTGGTAATGCTGGTGACCTGTTTTTTGTTTTTTTTTTTCTAATTGTCCAAATTGGCTTTATGTGTTGTTCATAAGGGTTAATTAAAAGTTTTATTGGTTATTTAACAAGGAGGTTGGCATTTTTCTGCAAACCTAACTGCCTTCTCCAGTGTAGCCTTTCTCTGGGAGGAAGAGTTTCTGTAGTTGGGTCACTGGCTGTAGGTTCCAACAGTCTTGATTCTGAGGAGGTGACGACCAGGGCTGGGAACCTCATCGAACTGTTAACTCTTTGTGAGGCAGCCTGGCATGGTTCACAGGCCACATTCCTGGATTTGCGTCTGTGCAGGCCATAAATCAGCAAAAGGCCTGAGCACTCTTTGCCATTGTGTTACCTGCTGTTAGGTTTTTTTTTTTTTTTAATTATGAAGCGTAAGATGCATATAGAGAAAACACACACTATGTGTAGAGTTCATTGAATTTTCTCAAGTGGAACACACCTTGGTAACTCTAGCCAGATTAAGAAACAGAGTGCTACTTGCACCCAGAAGCTTTCCTTATACTCTCTCCAGTGTTACCTGCTCTTCTAACCATCTAGATTAGGTCCACCTGTGTTTACACTTGGTACTAATGGAATTGTACAGGAGGTACCCATTTGTGGGTGGCCTATTTTGTTAAATATGCTGTTTGTGAGATTTGTTTGAATGGTTGGGGGTAGTTCCAGTCTATTCCTTCCTATTAGATTTGATTGTGTTCATTTCAAAATGATGACGGTTATGCCTACCTTACCTCCATCAGTCATTGGGCAACACCCAGGTAAAACTTAGAAAAAGTTAAAAGTACTGCTTTAAAATACAATAAAGTATGTTTATTGTTTGGGAGAGAATAGACTTAATCTGAGTAAAAGTGAAGATCCCAAGGATTATAGTCTCAAAAGTGAGGAGGAAAGTAGTTCCGCTGCACAGCCTGGCGCAGGGGGTCACGGGGCGCTGAAGAGCAGGTTGCTGTTTCAGTCTGTGTCTCTGCTTCCTGTGAGTGGAAAGCTGACTGCAGAATCAGTTGTTCTGTGAGCGACACATTTGTCTTTAATTCTCCACAACTGCTAAGAGGGCCTCTCTGCTTGATGGCAGGGGTCTCTTTAGTCAGTTATTATTTACTGTTTATGAGGTCACCAAACATTTTCAGTGTTCCCATTGAGCCACCTTCATTCACTAAGAGGTGATTACTGTAGTTCAGGAATAATCAGTGCTACTCAATCGGGCAAAATCTCCCTGTTTTCTCCCATCAGGCTCTGGATGGCGATTTCTCTGAAGACAATCGCAATAAATGTCGCATTGCCACCGCCCCCTTGATTGAAGCTGTGGAGAACCTGACGGCATTCGCATCTAACCCTGAGTTTGTCAGCATTCCCGCCCAGATCAGCTCCGAGGTAGGGGGTTTTTGCAGAAAGATAATACTAAGATCTTTGGCTAACTTTGTGTGGCACCGAATGAGTTAATAGTTAAAACTCCGAAAGCTGTCTCTATCAACATTTAGGCTACTGTTACTCTTGTCAGTTATAGCATGTCCACAAGTTAGTGAAACTCCGTGACTACACATCTCTTGAGAGATAATGTATATGTAGAGAACAATCTTACTGCCTAGGTTTGGGGCGATTTTTGGGATGTGTCACACTCAAAAAATCCTGTTTAAGGGGCAAACATGGGCTTAAGCCCCCACCATGCAGACCCCAAGCAATCCAGTCTTCGTGGTTCCCTGCCCTCTTTATCTCATTCAAAGGGCAGAGAGGGAGATTTGACAAAGAACAGGACCTTTCAGGGCCCACTTCATTCACTCATATCTTTGACCCTGACTTTGATTTCTCTGCTATTTGGTCTCAGGGCTCCCAGGCACAGGAACCAATCCTGGTCTCAGCCAAGACCATGCTGGAGAGTTCATCGTACCTCATTCGCACTGCACGCTCTCTGGCCATCAACCCCAAAGACCCGCCCACCTGGTCTGTACTGGCTGGACATTCCCATACGGTGTCCGACTCCATCAAGAGTCTCATCACTTCTATCAGGTCAGTTTCTCATCCGGAGGTTGCTGCGAGCCTGCATCTCCGCGGGACAGGAGGAGGATAAGCCCGTCAGGCGTTTTACTTAATAGTGATATTGTTGATCATTATCATCATCTTTTTCTATCTCTTTGGGACCAGAAGCACTGGTCACAATAGTAATTGCTAACCAAAGTACTTACCATGTATCAAATACTATTCCAACTCTTTTATCTGAATTACCCCATTTGAACATCACAACAGTCTTGTAAGGTACCACTGCCATTATTTCTATTGTACTGATGAAAAAATTAGGGCAGAAAAAATTTGGTTAATATCTCCAAGGTCACCTTAAGGCCCAATGGCTGTCTAATCACTGTACCGCATTGTCTGTATCTAGGAGTTCAGGCATTGAGTACCATTGTTTATTTGGCAGGATTTGGGGTTGCCTTTAGTTTGCTAATAAGACAAAAAAATATTCTAGGGCCTGCAGTAACTCTGAGCATCTCTGACCTCCTTGGAGATAGTGGGAGCCTAAAAAGACATCCCCAGATAGACATAACATTTCTGAAGTTAACCAGTTAATACCTCACAGCATGAAATTCATCTCTTTCCTTAATTATATTTTGCTTCCTAGTTGCTTTTGAAGCTCAAAACCACAGTGAACTAACTTCCTTAATGCCTTGCAAAGAAAAATTCACTACATGTTTTAATTCCTACTGTAGTCCAGGAGTTTGTGACTAGTTTGCAACGTAGAAAGTATGGTACGTTTGCACTGGAAATAGTGCTGACCTTTTTTTTTTTTTTAAATAAGAATCGTATGCTTAAGCCAGTGAATAGAGACTCCAAGTCCAAATTGCTTCCTTTGCAGTTGCCTGCTATGAGCCTAAGGTGGAGGGCAGGACCATATTCTTTCCACTAGAAACAAGTAGAGTTATCCAAAGAGTTAAGGAATGCATGGGCTGTGCAGTGAGGCGTTGCCAACCAAGGGTCAGGGATTCCTCCTGAAAAGAGGGGATCGAGTCAGGGAGGACGTGGACAGGGATCCTGGCCCACCAGTGCTGGAGCAGGCTGTGGGACCTGAGCCCCATGGAGCCTTTGTCCAGCTTGCACTGTTCCTTCTAGGGACAAGGCCCCTGGACAGAGGGAATGTGACTACTCCATCGATGGCATCAACAGGTGCATCCGGGACATCGAGCAGGCCTCACTGGCTGCCGTTAGCCAGAGCCTGGCCACAAGGGATGACATCTCTGTGGAGGTAAGCTGGGGATCTTGGGGCCTGCTTAGCAGCCTCTAGATATGTTGAAGAATCTCAGCATCAGACTTGGAGGGGTAGAGGTTGTGCGGCCAAGACGTTTCTGTTGCTGGAGTTTCACCATTACACAGACTTCCTCTGTGTAGCCAATCTGGGAACTTTTTGGAGAGGGTAGGGCAGATGCCAAGTAGAGGAGGGTGGCTTGGGGGAAGCAATACATGTACTGAGATGGAAAGTTCAAATGTGGCTGAAATTTTGGGGGAAAATATCAATATCAAGGTAATTTAGGGGGTAAGGTGGATACCGTGTTTATTTTAACACATCAGTAGAGTGGATCTAGGCATGTAAATTTTGAATGATTCTCTGTTGTCATATTTCACCAGCGTGCTTTCTAGTTAGTTGGCAAATTCAGCATTAAACTCTAATGGATTTGGTCTGTTCAGAGATCAAGGATTCTGCCCTAAGTTATTCAATATCTAGCATTTGAGGACTTTGGCATCCTATTATTAATTTAAAGCCACTTTGCCCTCTCTTGCTTGTTTTTCCAAAGTTGAGAATGGAATTTTCCTGCTTTTTCCCTTTGGGTTTTTTCTATTACCTGTCCAAGGTTCCTGATTTTTACTTCTTTCACTACTGAAAGCACAGTGCTTGACATGCAGAAGGTGCTTAATAAAAATAGATGGTCTGTTTATTGATGTTTATCTTCCTGCCACTGAATTCATCAACAGTCAGCTTTCGGCCCAGAGTTAGTATTGCTCATTTTTATTAATAGAGCTGTCTATTTAGCTACATCTTCACCATCCTATTTCCAAAAAAAGAAAGAAGGAATAAATTTTCTCAGACTGTGTGGGATGCTAGAATTACTCTTTTGAACCTGTTGTTAAAGTCCGTATGTGTATGCATGCAGACAAGTGCAGGTAAATGTACCACTTGATAAATTATCACCAGCTGAACAGGCCTTTCAACCAGCAACCAGATCAAGAAGCAAAGGTGAGGCTGGGCACTGTATCTCACACCTGTAATTGCAGTACTTTGGGAGGCTGAGGCAGGCAGATCACTTGAGGTCAGGAGTTCCAGACCAGCCTGGCCAACATGGTGAAACCCAGTCTTTACTAAAAATACAAAAATCAGCCAGGCATGGTGGTGGTCGCCTGTAATCCTAGCTACTTGGGAGGCTGAGGCAGGGGAATCGCTTGAACCTGGGAGATGGAGGTTGCAGTGAGTCAGCCAAGTTCGCACCACTGCCCTTAAGCCTGGGCAACAGAGCAAGACTCCATCTCAAAAAAAAAAAAAGTAGCAAAGGTGACCACCACCCCAGAAGCCCCCCCGATCCCCCCGTCCTGTCACCATATCCTCCCCAACCCAGTACATCCTCTGCTTTAACTCCCTTACTAGGAAGAGAACTCTTCCCCTTTAACTGCGTGTGCTCCCTAACCATACACCATATTTAATTTAACAAACTATCTGTAATAAAATAGCACTGTTGGAATATTCTTGCATTCTTGACTATAATCACATCATGAATGTGAAGATAATAAGTAATTAGCTAAATAAAACCCTTGGAAGTTTCTCTCTGCCCGCTCCCATCTGTCTCTATTTCTCTTTTCTCTTTTCTTTTTCTTTTTCCAGAGTTTTGTTTTCCAGTTTGCATGTTAGTCTGCTCTTGTTGAGGACACTCTGCCCCCATCCCCCATGGCCCATAGGCATCATTGTTCTGTGGGAAAGTATCGAAGGCTAGAGTCTCATTTCTGATGAGCAGGATATCGCCACTTTGGCGAAGTTCACTCAATTCCATGCTGGTGTGTGCAGACCTAAAATGCCCAGTGCTCTGATGTATTAATCCTGCATCTATCAAGTGAAGTTCCTATGGATAGTCGTACAAAGGGATCTGATCTTTCCTACCCCTGGCTAATAATCTCCACCTTTGAATTCCCCATCCCCCACATTCTCAGAGTCATCTGGATATCTTGGTCTGTCTCTTTACAGCATGATTTAATTCTTTGGTGGGTGGAGAGATTAAACCATCTCTCAAACCTGAGAAGCAATGCCTTGAGGGCACCGTTTTTAATATTTGCACGCACACCACAAACAGTGGATTGAGGTCTGAGCTAAGCTCAGTGGGCATCTTAGCATTTTCACAATGCACTGTTTGGGAAGCAGTCCTGCTTTCAAAGAGCTAATCTCATTTTTACGTCACTCTCTCTCCTTAAGGGGTTATTAGTTCTGAGAATACAGTGACCTGCATGTTCCCTCAGACCCCTCCATTATCTGCCTGCATTTGGTCGAAGTTGTCGTTCCTTCTTGGAAAGCCATGGCTGTTTTGCATATCCACTAATTACGCCAAGGAACCTAAAGTAAAGATAACAGTAGCATCAGTTGTTAGGGTTGACAGGAGCAAGAAGCCAGATCCAAAAGCATCTCTCAGGCTTGCTTCTTCTCTCTCTCGGGAGGAGGCATCACTGAGAAGGTCAGGGCAGGGCACAGTGGCTTGGTGGCAACACCCAGGCATTTGACGTCTGTGTTGTGTGGCCTCTCTCATTTTTCAGAAGGGCCTTTTTGAATGAGTGCAGCTCTGTGGGGAACTGTTATGGGATGAACTTGACACTTCTCTCCTTATCAGGCCCTGCAGGAGCAGCTGACTTCGGTGGTCCAGGAAATCGGGCACCTTATCGATCCCATCGCTACAGCGGCTCGGGGAGAAGCAGCTCAGCTGGGACATAAGGTAATGCACAGCGAGGGGACCCTGCGAGGGTGTGCATGTGATCATAGGAGAGAGGGTTTTATTGACTTTACTATTAGGGTTCCCAAAAGCCTGTGATGCAAGTATTATGCCTGAGTCCAATGCTGGTTTAAGCTGCGGAAAATAACACTGAACCTCTCTCTGGCATCCTCTCCAAAAATGATCAGTTCAGGATCTGTTTTTACCTAGAGTTCGGAAGAAAACTTCAGTGCAGCTTTTCTGGTTGTGGCCAGAGATGTTAGCCAACTTGGCATTTACAGTCATCCATTGCAATCAACCTTTGCTGAGAGAAGCCAGACCCTGAAGCAGACACTCCCAGCCTGGAGTCTGCCACCTTTTGTTCCTGGCTGGCTGGCCAGCCAGCCCCATTCTGGTGCATTTAAGGGTACATTGTTCTTTTGTGGTTTCCGACATAGTGTCTACTCTTAGACATAATGAGGCAAAGCAGACTTCTCCCTGGATGGCCAAACCCTCCCTCGGTGTCCGCTCCAGGGGAGCCGTTCAACTGGGGGTTCGTACCCATGTTGTGTTAAGTGCCAAAAGATGTTTTGCCTGGTTGGGGTTCATTTTGCAGATTCTTCAAGGACAATGGGCTTGTCATGCAGCCTGTGCCTCAGTAGGGAGAGGCCAGAAATTGGATTTTTAACCACCTTGGGTTTCCTAGCATTTTATCAGTGCAGCCATCAGTACAGATGTACATCTATACTGGACGGTAGCCACAATCTTCTTGGCAAGTATCGATCTTAGAAAATCAATATCTTGCTTTTTCAAATTACAGAATAGCTTAAGGGCCTACTCACCTTCCCACTGGTTCCAAGTGGGGATTTTTGAGATTTGAAATCTCAAAGGCCAGTGTGTCTCTGCCTTTTTAAGTGTGACACATTTCATTTCTTAGCGGAGTTTCTTTATATGGTAATTAGAAAAGGGCTTGTCCACCTGTGTGAAGAGGTTTGCAGGGGTAGAAGGAAAGGTCTGGCCACTGGGGCCACTGCCTATGTGACCATCAGAGAAACTGAGTTTAGAAGAGAAGCTGCACTGGACATTTTTTCAGCAGTTAATTTGATTCCAGAACTTTTGTAATAAAATATTTCTGGATGTCTTTGGAGGATAATATCCATGTCTCTGCAGATACTTCATTAATATACAAGATTAATTCCTGTGTTAGTGGTTAGCATCAAAAGAAACATAATATATTTATGCCACTTGACTTAGAAATTTTCTCTTGGCTCTTGGGCTAATCTGTCTCTTTCTTTCTAAAGGAGAATTTTGGACAGAGTCAGACTGTGGTCCCTCTATCCAGAAGAGCCCTGGACTAGGAGTTACACCCACATTTTCCCCAAGCTTCATTACAGTGCTCATGTGGGGCCCCAGATCAGCAGCTTCCACAGCACCTGGCAGTGATAAGAAATGCAAATTCTCAGACCCCAGCTGTGTTCATAAAGTTCTGTGGCTTCAAACAACAGAAATTTATTCTCTCGTAGACGTTAGAGGCCAAAAGTCTAAAAATCATATGTTGGCAGGGCCGTGCTCCCTCTGGAGACTGCAGAGTGGATTCCTTGGAGTCTACTTTGTTTTTTCCTTTTTTTTGTGGGAGGGGGGGTGCGTGGGGAAGGGACAGAGTCTCACTCTGTCACCCAGGCTGGAGTGCAGTGGCGCAATCTAGGCTCACTGTAACCTGTGCTTCCCGGGTTCCCAGGCAATATTCCTGCCTCAGCCTCCTGAGTAGCTATGATTACAGGCATGCGCTACCACACCCAGCTAATTTTTTGTTTTGTATTTTTAGAAGAGATGGGGTTTCACCATGTTGGTCTGGCTGGTCTCAAACTCCTGACCTTGTGATCTGCCCACCTTGGCCTCCCAGAGTGCCGGGATAACAGGCGTGAGCCACCATGCCCGGCCTTGTTCTTTGCTTCTTATGTTTTCCTGTGGCTCCTGGTGTTCCTTGACCGTGGCACTGATCCCTGCTTCCATAGTCACGTTGTCATCTGCTCTTCTGTGTTTCTTCTGTCTCATGGTTGGACACTTGTTATTGGATTTGGAGCCCACCCAGGTAATCCAGGATGATCTCGTTTCAAGATCCTTAAACCTAAATTTCAAGGTTGCAGGGATTTGGATGTGGACATACCTTTTGCAGGGCCACCATTCAGTCCACTGTGTGCCTCAACCTCTAGGAATGAACGTCATGTACCAAACACTCAAAATTCTGTGTTATTTTAACGCATGTGCTAACCCAAGTAAGGATGTTTCCTGTTCTGTCATGTCTCAAGAGCAAAAGGTATTAAAGTCCTTGCTAAGCTCCCTAAAGACAGAGAAAAGCGTATGCCTTCAAAAAGCTTTGCCTGTAATATGTGAGCACCGGGTCTTTACTGAGTGCTTCCTGTATGGCAGTTAGTGTGGTGAAGGGCTTTTGTGTACATTAATTCTCCTACCAGTCCTGATCAACTCTCAGTGCTCTTGTTAATCCCCATTTTACAGATGAGGAAACTGAAGTGGAGCAATTGAAACTGTGCCAAATATTGCTCAGTAAGGAATTGAGAGGGAAGATTCAAATCCAGTGATTCTGAAGCCAGAGCTGATGTCCTTCATGGCCCAGCCATGGTACCTCCATGGGGAAGTCGGGCTCCCGTTTAGTTGTTGCATTTAATTATTCTCAGCACACAGCAACAACAGCTGACATTTGACAGTTGCATTGATTAACTATACTTTTAAAATAATAAAATTAACCTAGAAAACGTGTAAGATTTTAATGCATTAAGCATTTTGACTCCTCCTTGAGGACTTAAAGGACCACCCTAAGCCCTCACCCCTGATGACCCCTTTGTGCCTCATTCCCTTTGTCGGTGATACCAGTGCCCTTCCTGGGGATGAAGATGAAATCAAATGCAAGCCTGTGGAGCTGCTGCCTGTGGTTGTGCAAGCCATCCCTTCCACAAAGGCATTTGGCCGAAGTGGGAAGTAGGGATCAAAATTCAGCCCATGCTCTGCCCTGGCACTGATCATGTCTGCCAAAAGCACCCCTTTACAATTCACCCAAATGCACCCTAAGGGCCAGCAACAGCTCTATTCACAAGATTTGAAACCTATTTGTAAGATAACCATAGAGGAGATAACAAAGTAAAACTATGTTTATTGTTGGCCAATAATCATGTCTCACTATTAGCTCTAATTAAGTTTGATTTTTTTGGACACGTTCCCCCACCTTGCCCCAGCCACCACACCCTGATCATCCCCCACCCCCTGCTGCTGGCCCAGTGACTGCTCATGTGAGTGGTCTTCCTGTCCACATACCCACAACACTCATTCTTCCAACATGTGATGGGAAGAAGCAGTAAGGGAGGTGCTGGCTAAAGGTTTGAACTTAAATGCTCTTGAAGGGCATAATTTAGCCATTAGTCATTACCGCACAGAATGAGGCATTGAACAGAAAAGTATGATTAGTGCCATTGTATTTTATCTGAGTGAGAATAGATTCTGAGAGCAGATAGATCCTGGTGTCTGAAGTGAATGTAGCAAAACATTAAGATCTCATATTCTGCTGCCAGGTAGAGGGGCATCCAAACACCATATGATAAACTCTTAAAAGTGCAGTGTTACAACAGCAGCAGGACTGGAATCACAGTGAAAGTAACAGAGACCGTAGATCATGGCCGCTGAGAGCCAGGGCTATGGGGTGGGATGCTGCTGTCTCCACCTCTCACCTACGTGAGATGGAGCATGCATCTCAACCCCTCGAAGCCTCAGTATCTTCATGTTTATCTGCCTGTTATAGTTGTGGAGGCTCAGTGAGGAAATGGCTGCTAAACTTTTAGCAGAAAGCCTGGCATAGGGGATGCGCCCACTAGATATTAGCGACACGTGGTTTATAGCTTCTAGCCGGTAGGCGAGGTTTGGTGAGCGTGGATGGATGTGCATGGTATTGCCCTCCTGGAAAGAGGCCTGTGCGGGGGCAGTGGTTCATGTTGGGATAGGCTTTATTTGTTCTCCCAAGTTGGGCTAATCATAAACAGAGCATCTAGGCTGATGTGAAATCATTTGTGCTTTTTATTCCAAATCAAGGCTTGGTCAAAATGCTTCGGGCAAAAGGCAGTTGGGATTAGCTTCCTACAAAGCTTTTGAAGGTTCCTTCCATCTCATTCTTCTCTTTCTGCTCCCCTGCTAGCTTATCCTTCCTCCACTCCCCCTTCCTCCTCAGTTTGCAAGATGTCTTTAGTCTTTCTAAAAGTTTTTAATTTATAGAAATTGACAGTTTATAAAACTGAATTCAATTCTCGTATCTAACTCTGGATCTCAGAATGGGTTTCTTAGCATTTCCACCATATTTAGAGAGATGAAGAACTCCCCAGAGGCAGTAAAAACCAAGCAAGAGTACATTAATCAGGAAGCACTATCAGCAGTAAATTGCAGCACGTCTGCCTCTCCGTGTGAGTCTGCCCAGCCCTGCTTCCCTCCCGCTCCCGATCATGGAGCCCCCTGAAGGAGACATGTGTATTTACATGATACATCTGTGGCTTTTTTTTTTTTTCCTTGAAAGGTGACACAACTGGCGAGCTACTTTGAGCCCTTGATCTTAGCTGCAGTTGGTGTGGCCTCCAAGATTCTTGACCATCAGCAGCAGATGACGGTGCTGGACCAGACCAAGACACTCGCAGAGTCTGCCCTGCAGATGTTGTATGCAGCCAAAGAAGGTGGCGGAAACCCCAAGGTATGGTCCAGGATATCGGGGACTCACTTAGGACCACTAAGAGGCCATCATGCATTCCTGCTGTAATGTGTTCCTCCAGGAAAAAAACACTTCCAGTTCTTGTTAGTGGCATTGGAGCTCCCACTTTGAGGTCAGAAATGATCTGTTGGCCTTCCCAGGGTTCTTAGGGAGGAAACCAAGATATATACATAATTAAGGCTTTTTTATAAGTTACTCTTTTCTTGACGGAACATGTAGACAAGCGTCCTTGGGGAAGAATAATATATAGTGTGATGACTACAGGAATGAAAACCGTAATGCTTACTGGGTCCCTGCTCAGTGTTGACACCCAGTTTGCACAAAGGAACCCTCTATTGTGCTCCAGTGAATGTCAGTTCCATTCCTAGTGCTTAAGAGACTGCAGTTTAATATGAAAATCTCCCATACCAGTTTGCAAGAGGAACATTTCTTCAGCCTGTTGTGTCACCCAGCTGCTTTAAGTGGCCAAGTATGACGACAGCCTGTCATAGGTGACCTTGCACTGCATTTTACTCTGAACTTGGGAACTGAAGAAGAGAGAACAGCTTATGCAAAGGCATAGGTAGCTTTATTAAAGGGTTGTGGTTTCTTCAGGAATAGTGAGTGGTCTCATCTATTTGGAACATGCAGAGTGGAGGGATCACCAGGCGGGAGGTTGGACTGGGCTGTAGGGTGACGGGTCTCTTCCACGTTACGGACTTCAGTCTTTATTGTAAGCAGTAGGGAGCCATTGGTGGTCTTTAAGCTGGAGAATGGCACAACCAGTCCATATTTTAGAAACATTAACCTGGTAGCAGTGTGAATAATGTCACGGACTTTTCATTTTCTTTCCTTTTCTTTATTTCTTTTTTTTTTTTTTTTGAAATAATGTCTCAGTATTGCCCAGGCTGGTCATGAATTCATAGACACATGTGTTGTTCCTGCCTCAGCCTCCCAAGTAGCTGGGGCCATAGGCACATACCACCATACCTGGCTAGCCTGCTTGATCATTTATTTACTTATTTACTTAATAAATTAATTAGAGATAGGGTCTCGCTATGTTGCAGGCTCATCTCAAACTCCCAGCCTCAAGCAATCGTCCCCCTTTACCCTCCCAAGTACCTGGAATTATAGACACAAGCCACAGCACCCAGCTTGGACTTAGATTTTCTATGTTCAGTTTTTTTCATTCATGTACTTGGCTGTTATTAAGAGCCTCATTCTGGGGATGCTGAAATATTAAGTGCCAGCCACTGTCCTCAAGCTGTTCAGAGTCTTTTGGAAAAATAAGTTGGGTTGCTGAAGTGGTGGAATAGAGCAAGAACAGCAATGCTGTTTTGACTGTGCTGAAGTGACGATAGGGTGCCTTGCAGTCACGCCAGCCTCCTTTGCATCCTCCCCAGACTGGAGGAGGCAGAACACATCCTCTCACTCACTTCTGGGTTATCTTTTCTCCAGGCTGTTTACTATCACATGTCCCCACTCCTACCTGAGGGTTTCAGTACTAAGAAAATGCATCAAAAGAGGAGTTTTCTGGATTTTTTTTTTTTTTTTTTTTTTGAGATGGAGTTTTGTTGTGGTTGCCCAGGCTGGAGTGCAATGTCATGATCTCAGCTCGCTGTAAACTCTGCCTCCTGGGTTCAGGCGATTCTCCTGTCTCAGCCTCTTGAGTAGCTGGCATTACAGACATCCGCCACCACACCCTGCTATTTTTTTTGTATTTTTAGTAGAGACAGGCTTTCACCATATTGGCAAGGCTGGTCTCCAACTCCTGACTCAGGTGATCCACCCACCTTCCAAAGTGCTGGGATTACAGGCATGAGCCACCATACCTGGCCTTTCTGGATTTTTAAGACATTAGCACATCTACTTGGACTGTAAGTTCAGAGCTCCTCATGGAATTTTATTTCATCTCAACCTTACAACCTCAGCTTCTGCTTTCTGGTCAAGCAGGCACTTACTGGAAAGCTTACAGTGTGCTATGTGTGCTCTCAGCCATCAGAGATGGGGTCTTGCTGTGTTAACCAGGCTCATCACAAACTTTTGGCCTCAAGCAGTCCTCCTGCTTCAGCCTCCATGTACCTGGGATTACAGGCACAAGCCACAACACCCAGCTTGGACTTAGTTTCCTATGTTCCCAGCCATGGGAGCACACACAGCACTGTAAGCTTTCTGGTAACAGCCTATGCTTGGAAGTGATGTCTCGAATAATTTTCCACCAGTGTGAAGTATTTTTCAGTAAAGCGTTAGATGATGAAGTAAGACACGATGAGTGAAGGCAAGGCAGGCGATCACTTCTGTCCCTCACTGGTCTCAGTCAACCATGCTCTCTTTCTGCAAACCCTGGCAGGCTTAGCCCAAAGTGCACCTGGGACACTACAAGTCTGCTTTTTTGAGACTTTTCCTAAGAGACTTGAGGCAGAGACGTAATCACCTTGGGTGTCAGTCTTTGGACAGATATTTTCTAGGTTTTATTTGCTGTGCGCTAGGTGTTACATATCCCTGTTTGCAGAAGAAATAAAGGTTTGGTAAATAGTTATGGGTAGCTTTGATTTGGTGAAAAACAGCGCAAGCTTTGGGGTCAGACATAATTGGATTCAAATCTCACCTCTGCCTCTCATGAGTAGATGACTTCATTTCTTTGTTTCCACACCTAAACAATAAGAGTAATTATGAATACCTCCCTAGGGTAGTAGTAGAGACCAAATGAGATAATGTGCCTGACATAGTAGATATGTTTTTTTTAAAAAAAAAAAAAGCGTAGGCCCAGAGCCTGATGTTAATGAATTACATGCTTACCAAGGTATTTGCAGCATAGCCTCTAGCTGGCTCCATTGAGCTCTCTTCTGCAATATTCTCTACCCCACAGAGCTCTCTTCTCCTCTCACCCCCACCCCACCCGATTCCCTTCTACAACATCCTTGATAGGCCCCCCCTAGATTCTGCCTGCAACACTCCAGCAGAAACAGCCCTTTCCACTGTTGTAATTATTCCTTGTTTTTCTCCCTCTACCAAAGTTGAAATCTGCTCCCCTGTGGCCTTCTCCCATTTTTTTCCTTACTCCTGTGATGTCTGTGCCTGCTATCCTGGGCTTTGTATTTGAAGCGCTGTAATAAAGAAACAAGGCTCCTTTGGAAGCGGACTTCAGATGTGTGTCTAAAAAAGAATGGAATCTGATTTTTATCTTGTGTGGTGCCATGAGGAACGGTAACAAGGAACCCCTCAGGAATCTGAAATAATGACCTCATTGTTGGGCCCACTGAGGCCACTTATGAGATTGCTGTGGGTTGTTTAAACAGGCCTTAATTGAGATCCAGCTGTGTCTTTGGGTATCTGAAATGATTGAGCTCAACTAGCAGGTGTGTGTGATTTGAGATTAGGCAGTCTGATAAAGATGAGGCTTGCCTTTGGAGTTGAGAAGAAAAGGCCCTGGGAGAGGCCTGGAGTAATTGGAAACTTCATAGAAGAGGTAGATGCTGAGCTAACCCTTTAAGAATCTGTAAAAAACTTAACCGTGAGAGGTGAAGGAGAGCAGGCCTTCTAGAGCATTCATCAGCATGGGTGAATGGGGAGGTAATTCATTTCTGGGTTAGCCAAGAGCAAGGAAGCTTTTATACATTTAGGTGACCTGGTATAGGACAAGCATCCTTTAATTGTCCAAGGAGTTCAAAAAGTTTTGTGACTTAACTGCTGCCTCCCAAATTTGCTTCTGAACCTCCCTGAGCCTGCCTGAGAATACGGATCCTTGGCAAGCAGCACTCCCCTCTCTCTAAGAATGTATGCTTTATTTTAATATGAATGTATAGAATTGCTGGCACTTTTTGTGTCACCAACAGTCATCTGATTCTAAATAAGACTTAAAGAAATATGCACCCTCCCTTTCACCTTCTGTATGCATATAAATGTATTTGTATGAGTTGCTCTTTCTGAAGAGTAGGTACAGGAGGTATCACCTTTCACACTTCTATCATCAAAATAAAGCAATCTGCACATTTTGTGTTTTACCCTCTCTGTGTCATGAAATCAGCTATCAACCCAAACTACTCATTTACTTCACTCATCCCAAAGAGAGTTCTTTGTATCCTGACACAGTATCAAGGATAACCACCCATGATCAACATATTTTCCATCTCATCAGATGTCATTTTGAATTACTTGCCTTGCTTCCTATGGGTTTTCAATTCAGACAGGGCCAATTTCTGTGGCTCACATAACCTCTTGGAATTCTCTTGTGATTTAGAAAGTCACTCAGTGAGTTCTCGTTTACTGTTCGCCACTGGCTTCTTTACCTTCTCATTTACCAAAGTAAAGATACAACATCTTGGCCTTTTGGAAGAGTCGACTGTCCCCCAAGGTGGCTCAGGGCAACCATAGCCACAGCATAGGTAGACCCAATGCCTGGATGTAATGCAATTCCGACCCTAAATATCTGACATTAGGTTAAATTTTGCAGAGCAAGGGCACGATCTCCTCCTAGACTGCCCTTATAAATGACAAGGCGCCTGCAGCCATATCCTGTCACCACATAGTGCTGCTATAGTTTTCCCCATTTTACCTAGGAGGACTCCAAGCCCAGGGCCACTTCCCTAGTTAGCCAATGGTGGAGCCAGAACTAGAACCTAGGTTTGTCACCTCGGCCTGTCCTGCTGCATCTTGCTACCACTTGAGTGGTCTTTCAGGGAGCCCATCACTGCCATTGTTTCATTGTTTTCATTCATTCATTTACCTAGCCCCTACTCTGTGCTTGCCACAGGTGTGAAACACCTGCTTCCTGGTATGGTCTAAGGAATGCATGGGTGGGTACTCGGGACTTTGCCTGCAGAGCCCCATGCATTTCTCCAGTCTCATGGCAATATAATTTGTGACATAGTTTCAGAGGCTATTAGGCCCTCTACAGATTTATTTCTCTTAGATGTACCTACATTTCTATAATCCAGTCTCATCTTTAGACAGGGAATTAGAGTGTGTTGGGCAACTTTGAAGAGAAGTACATTTATTTTGAGCACATTTTTTCATTATTATCTTTTTTTTAATTTTATTTTTGAGACAGAGTCTTGCTCTGTCACCAGGTGCCAGGCTGGAGTGCAGTGGCGCAATCTCGGCTCACGGCAACCTCCACCTCCCAGCTTCAAGCAATTCTCCTTCCTCAGCCTCCCAAGTAGCTGGTACTACAGGCACACACCACCACACCCCACTAATTTTTATATTTTAATAGAGACGGGATTTCACCGTGTTGGCCAGGATGGTCTTGATCTCTTGATCTCGTGATCCACCTACCTCGGCCTCCCAAAGTGCTGGGATTACAGGCGTGAGCCACCATGCCTGGCCTATTATTATTTTTTAAATGTATCAACTTGTATATTTAGGGGCCTGTGGTGTTCTCTTTCTACCGTAATAACATAGTAACATATAAAATTGGTCATGTCATAAGATTTTGTTTAATATTGCAGTTTTATTTTTCCTCGATGGTAAAAAGAGATCTTTCTCTGTTTGTCTTTCTGATTTTTATTTGCTTTGCAAACAAATGGCCAAACATAAAGGGAAGAAATAGAATACATTGCTGTGCTCCATTGTGGGAGTATGGTTTTAAATTCTTCTTTTTAAGATTATTCTTAGAAGACTGAGCACCACTCGCTTCTGCTTAAGGAAATGTTTCATGATTCCCTTCTCAGGCGCAACACACCCATGACGCCATCACAGAGGCTGCCCAGCTGATGAAGGAAGCTGTGGACGACATCATGGTGACACTGAACGAGGCCGCCAGTGAAGTGGGGCTGGTTGGGGGTATGGTGGACGCCATCGCAGAGGCCATGAGCAAGGTGGGCATGGGTGCCAGGGCTCTCTACCCCCTCATCTCCCTCACACGTGGGCCTCGCCTGCTTTTCTGTAAGCTGCTGTCAAGGCTCATGAAGCCACAAGCCTCTTCTTTTCTTGAAGGTTCTGGTTCATGTACAGATGTCCAGTCATACATCCAATATATTATTCTTTATTATTAATGCATTACTTCTGTAAGCCAGTTGTGCCCTTCCTTCTAATTTTACATGAAAGAAAAAGATGGAGATGGAAAAGATATCATAGGTTTTCTCATTTATAAGATGGAAATAATTATTTACTTCACAGGGTTTGTTGTGGGGAAACAGTTGTTAAAATGAAATAAAAATGATTCCCAAGGGCTAGTTTTTGGAATGGCTATTTTAGAATCATGTGGAGTTTTGAGAATGCAGATTCCTGGGCTCCACCCCCAACCCACTCAGTTGGGTTACATTTTAACGTACTGTATTTAACATACTCAATTTTGAAATGCTCCTTGTGGTTCTGATATCAGCCAGGCACAGAAACCACTGAAATAGTACGTATGCAAAAGCCGATAGTAAACTCTTGTAGGCTACAGACATGTAAGAGAACATGAGTATCATTTTCTCATTTAGTGACCATTAATTGAGCCTGATCATTAGGATGACATGATGGGAGACAGCCTTAATTCCATATCTCCTGTTCTTTCCCTCAAAGAATCCTTCACTTGGCATGTAAGTTTTGACATTCATTAGAATGAATGCTTGTTCATCAGCATCTAATTGACATCCTGTTACAGCATACCAAGAATTTCAGACATCGTCTCTGTTTTGAAATGTCCATTGTCAGATCGTGAATACATTAATAAGGTTTTTCAGGATAATGAGTAGTCTTTAATTGCTAATTTAGAGATTGGTTGTTCATATCTCCATGAAGAAATGATATACTGAAAGTATAATTAGAATAATTATCCTTAAGCATTATGTGGTCATTATCAGCCTGAGAACGAACATAACAAGCCCAGGATAGAATGCTGTGTCTCTCCTTAGAGACCCCAGGCTCTGCTTTGTCAAATTGGACATCAGTTTCTGATGTGGGCTTCTCATGCTGCAAATGTGGACATTTTGGCAGAAAATGAGTGAAATTTTCCTCTTCTCAAGGCCCTTGGATAAGGGCCTTGTTTGGTTGCCAGGATTTGTTTGGTTTTCAGGACATCAGAATACCAGAGCTTTGAAGGTAAACCATGTATCTACCTAAGCACATTAAATAATGGAACCCAAGGTTTCTTGGTGCAAATTAGAAATTCAAATGATAATCTTTTTCTTCTTGAAGAAGGTATTTTTCAGAATCACTCAAATGATAGGGAAAGATTCCATAAATCCCATGAAGATGGATGTCAGATCCAAAGTCTTTCTTTGATACCCTGTGCCTTAGGCACTGTGATGGGCTGTGGACAGAGACAGCAGCCCTGCACCACCTGCCATCGGTGGTATAGCATATGCTGTCTCAGCCAGAGACACATTTGATTCTTCTGGATGGGCTGGAAGTAAGTCTGGTGTTACCTGATAGCAGTAATTAGGAACTGCTGGCCAACATAAGCTGCAGAGGCCAAGAGCTATTCTTTCCCCCTCAGTTTTGCAAAGTATATAATTGGGGTTTCACTGTTGCCCCTAAAATCTTAGGTACCCTGGCCTGACATCCAGGGCATCACACAACACCTCTTCCTCATTCTCATTCTATCTTTGCTCAGCCTGTTGCTGGGGACTTCGTATTAAGTGATGTTTCAGGTCCTTTGGGTCCCTATGCAGCAAGGTGTTAGCTGGCGTAGTCTCTCAGAATATCGTTAATTTGGTTAAAACACTGAGATACTATTGGAATCATTGTCTGAAATTCTCAAAGGCAGTAAATTACAGAAAAACACGAGCGTACCTAGTTAATTCTAACTTGGATGTGACTCTTGACACTTGGGGGCTTCTACTCTGGAGCTTCTCTTTGAGATTCTCTCTTATGATCTAAGCACTAGGAGGTTTGGAGACTCAAAAGTGAGTGTGAAGTAATCAGTTTTCTGGGTGACATTGGACAGGCACTCAAGCTGTCAGAACCTTGATTTCCTCATTCAGTGAGGTTAATATGATCCTGTGGGATTTTGTGATATGCTATCTTTTGTTTTCGTTTTGTTTTGTTTTTGGTTTTGGCCAAGTAAGAAAATTAAACAAAAACTCTGCTATCTACATCACTGCTGTTTTACAAAAGAAAGGTCACGTTAGCACCCAAAAAAGGAGAAGGCTATAATCTCAGCATACAGGAAAGTTCTTTCAAAGAAATGCCATTGAAATCCTAGTCACTACTTTGTTCTTTCTTTTCCCATTGTCCTCAGACTAGTTAAAGGTTCTTTGGCCAGTGGCCAACAGCTCTGAGCTGCCCTTCAGCTCCAGCATCCTGGCATGTTGGCAGTGATGTCACATCTCACACGCAAGCTCCTAGCACGTGGCCTGGGGCTTAGAACATGTTCAGTCTACACCAAATGGGGATACAGCATCTCTCTACCTGATAGAGAAAGCTGAAAAAAAGTCTAGTGTGGAGTTTATGTTAGTAGTTGGGTGAAACTTACACCCTGGCTCTGCAGCGACATCATGCACAGGGCCTCAGTGATACGTTCCTTTCACTCACAGTGCAGTTCGTGCCTGCTCATGACACGTAGCTCTCACGGAGGTCCCCAGCTAACATTTTCCTAATTGACGGCTTGGCCCCAATCTCTTCTCTGACTCTGAACTTTACGGCAGAGAGCTACCAAGGAAATCTCCAATGCGTCATTGCCTACCCCATAGCCCACTGTGGTCTTCACGATTTCAAGGTTCTCCGTAAAACAGATGCGGCCTCATTCCTCCTGCCGTCAACAGCCTCCTCCTGTTCAGGTCAGGCTGACCTCACTAGACTCACTCTTCCCATATTCATTTCTGTTCACTTGTCTCCTCACCTGGAATACAATTCAGCAGTCAGTGGTGATGGTGAAAATAGTGGTGGTAAAGATGGGTTGCCTGTTTCTTTATCATTGACGTTATCATCGTTATCATCAGCACCTTCCTTGTCGTGGTCGTCCTCTCCGCTCCCGGTATGTGGTTCTTGACCAAGAGTAATGTTGATTTTTACTGTAACCATGTGATGCCTGGAAGTTAACACTGAGGGACCTGAAATCAGAGTTGAAGTAACCAGCCCAAGGTTCATTCACAAGCCTTGGAAGCCGATCTCGAATACAAATCTACACCAGTATGTCCCCAAGTCTTCAAGGGACATAGTCCCATTGCCTCAGTTCTTCCGCTCCACAGTGATCTTGCCCTTGTCTCAGTTCCTATTGCGTTTATAGTCAGGTGAACAACAACTTATTCCTAGCGCTTCTAATTCCTTCTCTTCCCTGATTGCACTCATAAAGCAGGGTTCCAGGGATAGCCACTGGCTCCACCATTCCTGGGGAAGCGCTTCCTGATGGAGAGTCTGCCTCCTCTCCCACCTCATCTTCTGCCACTTTGCACTTCCCTAGAAGTGTCAGGCCGGCTCCCGCCTCCATGTGCCTAAATTCTGTTCCCTTTTCTTGGGATGCCTTTCCCAGCTTTTATATGTGGCAGACTCCTCCTCGCCTGATAAGACTTGGCAGAAATGTCACTTCTTTGGAAGGCCTCCCACTCCTCTCAGGCAAGGCTGGGGGCCTCTCCTTGCCATGTACCCTCAATGCCTTATGTGCCCCTCTGTTGAAGTCCTAATTGCACAAGTTGGGTAATTCAGTTGAATTCAGTGGAATCTCTGAGGCCCTCTGTTTTTCAAAGTTCCTGATTCTGATAAACACAGTCTACGCTTCAGCAGGCTTCTTATGACCTTTGGATTATTTTCCTCTCCTCTGTAGCTGGATGAAGGCACTCCTCCAGAACCAAAGGGAACATTTGTTGACTATCAGACGACTGTGGTTAAATACTCCAAAGCCATTGCGGTGACAGCTCAGGAAATGGTAAGAGGGGAGAGAGCTGCCCTCCCCACTGGTGGTTGCCTTTGTGTCCACGGCCGCCACTGAGCCTGCAAATCCCAGATTTGTGTGGGAGAGAGAGGCCAGACCCCTCTCTAGTCCCTCCAGGGCTCCAGCTTCTGTCCGTTCTCTGTGGTCTCTCTGGCTGCCTGTGTGCCCTAGTCCCAGGCTGCTGCAGTTCTTCTGTCATGAAAAAGCCACAAGAGGGAATCGAAGATGACAGAGACTTGGGCATGAGGACAGAGGAGCAAAAGAAGGAGAGGAAAGGAGAAGACGGGGAAAGCAAGGAACTTGTAGTTAAGGAGAAAGGAGAGAAATCCTATTCACCTCACAATAGATTGAAATAACAGTACAAGACAAGATATTTGGGGATAAAATAGAACAGAGATGAGATTATCTGATGACATCAAGGTATAATACTTGGACAGTAAGGTATTGCCAGTCTTTCAAGCAGAATGAAATGGAATAGTTATGTAAAAAGAAAAATTTCCCGACAGTAGAAGGCATACAACTTTTGGAGGTAATTTTTTGTTTTGTTTTGTTTGGGTTTTTTTGCTAAAATGAAATGCAACCAGAACTGTATTATACGGATCCTTAGATATAAATGGCATTGAGAGACAGTGAATGCTGATACGTTAAGCAGTTATATGAAAGATGACAGATGTTGTCCCCAAATAATAAGAGTCCATAGAAAAAGTTTCTATTGACTTTTGAAGTCTCAGATGCCATAAGATAAAAGTTCAAAAGAGGCCTGTTTGATACTTGCCACATAAGCCCGCATTGAGAAATCAAAGGGCCTTCCTAGCTGGAGTGACCAGAATGAGCCACCATGTGGTTGCTGTGCCCAGGCCCTCTCTGAGTGGTTTTGTCATGTAATCATGTGTCCACTAGAGGTTGAGCTTGGACCACAAAGTCGTCCCTGGCTGCTGCTGCCATTCATTCATGGAAACTCTGTGACTGTGCCAGGCTGTTTAAAAGAATTCGGGCTCGGGAATGGTACACCCATCTCAGTGTTTGGTGAAAAGCTGGAGCTGAGCCCAGTCTTGTCCTTCTCAGGGGAGCGTAGGGGACGGATCATAGGTCTGAGCCAGCAGCCCTTCAGCGCGGATTCCTGATGAGCAGGAAGCACAGCGCAGCAGCGGTGAAACATGTTTGAGTGGCCTCGTGGTGTTTCTGGAATGTCTCCCCAGCCAGGTTCTGGGCTGGCCTGGCTTGACCCTGGGTGTCCATGATGTTAAGGAGCCCAGCCTCAGGCTGCATGGCTGCTCCTGAGATAACTGGCCTGGCTCCTTATGTGAAAGAGGCCCTCCTCACCCCGTCAGGATGCCCAGATTCCCAGTGCACCTGTCGGCAGGTACAGCGGAGCAGCATGTGGCACTGCTCACTCTTGTGTAGCCAAGTGTGCGTTCCTTGGAGGTCACATCTCAGCCTGAAGCCTGGGTCGTGTCTTTGTACACATTCCTTAGATGGGGTGGACATTCCTGTCCTGCCTTGATGGATGGAGAGACATTCAAAAGGCATTTTAAAAGGCTGTTTAAAATCTAGGTCTTAAAGGCCACAAAGAAAGAGACAGTATTGTTATCCAAAGCAAGAGGAGGTGGAGCAGGGGGAACCCCTTGATGAGGGACAGTGACACCTTTCTGGGTGGCAGATTAAAACTGCTTTTGTGAGAATTAAGAGGTATTTTTGTCCAGAGGAAGAGGAAACAGTAGAAACTAGCATGCCGGCTACCCTAGAGAATTGAGATGCCTCAGAGTGTGAAACAGAAAATAATGAGTATCTTCATAATAAAGGTAGAACTTGACCCTGTCGGCTACACACTACTCAACTAAATTTGTGGCTAAAACCTTGTCATTCTTTGGCACAAATTTATGGCAAAGCTGTGTCCTCTATGAGTTTCTTCCTCCAAAACATTGGCTTATGCATCACTTCCCATTCATGGTTTTCTTAACAGCCCTGTCCTCATGCCCTCTCTCGCCTGGGTGGGACCTGCTTCTGGCCACCCAGAGACCAGATTAGCCCCCCACAGAAGCCTGGGCCCAGGGGTGAGAAGCGCACAGGGCTTGTGCCTCCTGGGGGTTTCAAGGGGGAATTCCTCTGGTGGCCCCCCAGGGCACGGCTGGCCAGGGGCTGGTCTGCTCACCTGCCAGAGGGCGGACCCTGAGGGCTGGCTCTACACTGCACTGCCCAAACCCTAAGCATGTGCCCATCGGGCCCAGCCAGAACCTGTGGCCTAAGCAGGGCCCTGCGAGGGCTCTGGCCTTTTGTGTGCAATGCAGCATGGGCTTCGCTTGAACTGCCCTCTCCAGCATCTAGCCCCAAATGCAAGGCCTGGCCTTCACCCCTCAGGAGCTTAAAAGTGAGTGAAACACTTTGGCTTTTAGTGATATTAACACATGGTTCTCATGCTTTTCTCTTGTGTGTATGTCTGTGTGTGTGTGTGTGTGTGTGTGTGTGTGTGTGTGTGTGTGTGTCTTGCTTGTTTTCTTTTTCCAGATGACTAAGTCGGTTACTAACCCGGAGGAGTTGGGAGGACTGGCTTCACAAATGACCAGTGACTATGGGCACCTGGCTCTCCAGGGCCAGATGGCAGCAGCCACGGCGGAACCAGAGGAGGTCTGCCACCTTAAGACCCCTATTTTAAGATGCACACACACACTGGTGTCTATTCCTGGGTATTTCTTCATAGCTTAGCTCTGCTCTAGAACACCCTAGCCCAGTAACCAGAGCCCGGTTTATCCCCACCACGGCACAGTACAGGTCCAGATCAGTTAGCCCCAGGCTATGCTCAAGGCTCACTGCTCCTTATGGGGCAGACTGGCCAAGAACTTGGATATGGGCTTTCAGACATAAGGACTTTGTATACGATGTTCTGCCAGGTCCCCTGTCCCTAGACCCATCACCTGCTGTCTCTATTAGCATGCCCAAGTTTGGGGCTGCCGTGTTGTCACTTCCTACTCCACTTAGCACATCCCCCACAATTATTTTTGTTTTCCCAAGATTCACAGAAGAGTTGAAAGATTCAGGTATGAGAATTAGCTGTTCCACTCCCTAGAAAGAGTTACTTTCATGAAATAAAGTCTTGCCTGAATATTCTGGGTGGCTAAGAACTGGCCCAGATCCCTGCCCCCATACCTCCTGTGGACTCCTTTTATTACTTCCCTGCCTTTCCTAGACCAGGTTTCTTTAGTGGCCAGTGTAGACTTGGCTTTAGAATGCCTGCACCCATAAGAGTCTAACAGTAGCAAAAGTTGGGCCCCAAAGGCCGCTAGATTTCTAAGGGCTGCCATCTCTGATACCTCTAATGGGGTGGTCCACTGGGAAGGACGCAGGTCAGGTGAGGCTCCAGGGAGCCTCACTGCATCTGTATCAGTGTGAACACACAGGAGGAGTCACACAGGAGGAGTCCAGGGCTTGGGGAACCACATGGCTTCCTACAGAAAGGAAGCTCAATTTAAAATGAAGATTAATGGAGTGGATTACAGGGACACTTGAAAGATAAAGGTAATTATATTCTGTGAAATTCAGCAAGCTGTTTATTGAGCGCAAACCCTGTTCAAGACGTTCCTAAATGAACTGAGCTGTCAAGGCAGGAAATTGTAACTGGTCTTCTCTCCTCCTTATAGTGACAGTCACTGTTCCCAAGTTACTCAGTGTTGCTATTGCTCCTGAGAGTCAAGTCTAAGTATGTCTTTTCAGAGACTCCCAGAGATACTACAAAAATGAAGACCCAAAACAAATCACTCTCTAATGTGTGGTAACAATGCATGTAAATAGGAGACCATATATATATATATATGTACTTGCATACATATATATTTAGCATGAGATTTTTTAAGTCTCTAACAGTGTCTGCATTTTGAGATATTAGAATAATTGATTGTTTAGGCTGTAGCATGAATAATTCTATTTGCAGTGAGTGTGAAGTCACTACCAAGAAAAAAGAGTTATCAGATACCCACATTGAGATTCTTTACACAGGCCTATCATTTTTTAAACAATAGACTCCCTGTTTTAGTAAGATCATCTAGATTTATCATTCATTTGACAAACCTGTAATTTTGAAATCCATAAACAAGTGTAAGGGAATTTATGTTACAGTAAGGAAAAGTTTGCTTGGACAGAAGGAAAAAGTGGGCTGGGCACGATAGCTCACACCTGCAATCCCAGCATTTTGGGAGGCCAAGGAGGGTGGATCACTTGAGGTTAGGAGTTCAAGACCCAGCCTGGCCAACATGGTGAAACCCCTGTCCTACGAAAAATACAAAAATTAGCTGGGTGTGGTGGTGCATGCCTGTAATTCCAACTGCTTGGAAGGCTGAGGCAGGAGAATCACTTGAACCCGGGAGGTGGAGGTTGCAGTGAGCTGAGATTGCACCACTGCCCTTTAGCCTGGGCAACAGAGTGAGACTCCATCTCAAAAAAAAAAAAGGAGGAAGTGTCTGGCAAGGGAGGTTTGGATCTCTGTCCACAGAAACCTTTAAAAATGGAACCTACCACCATCTGCCTTGGTTAGTTTAACTACTGGCCTCCCTGAACTGTCTGTGGGGACCTTTCGACATCTGAGTTCTTGTAAACTACCCACCCAGCGTGTGAAACAAGCAGATTTTTTTTTATTGCATCAAAGACCTTTGAAGCAAAATATAAAATAATGCCAAAGTGGTGAGGAAAGAGAATGCGTTGCTAAAAGCACAACAGGTTACTTTGGTTAATGACCCTGCATTGGTAGCAACTGACATTTTCATTAAGGTTTTCCTTTTCACTGTTATATCTTGAGATGTCTTTTACATTCCAGACACGAGAGCAGTGTGACCTGGAGTCACAGGGGCAGAGAGAATATAAAATTTCCAGTGGCTTGCTAAGGAAAATGCTTTGTGTACATTTGCCAGAGAGAGAGATTTGGGGGAAAACTGAGAAGGTTATGAGATCCTTGAAGCAATGTAGTTCTTTATTCCAAGACCATGGAATTACTTGTGTACCCAAGAGGGCCCCCCATCACAGCATGTGAAAATATTTATATCGAGGAGAAGTGAGAAGCTGCCCCCTCTGCCGCAGTCAGCTGTGCAAGGTCAGCATTTTGGTCTTTTCCAGCATGTGACAATTACAGGAAAAGTCACAGGTCTGCCCTGGAACATCAAGCAGGAGCTTTATCTGCTTTTTTTCCATGGAAAATTCAAACCTTTGTTAACATCACTATGAAAACTTGTTTCTTTGGGAAAGTTAAAAGCCTCTGGCAGCTTTGCAATTTAAGATTTGTTTCCCCTTAAAAAAGAAGAAAGAAATTGAAATCCTATGAGCCACAACTTCTAAATGTAAATCCTGGGGAAAAGATGTAGCAAGGACGGCTTTGCCTAGAGGAAAATGTGCAGTAACCACTTGAAATACTGGATGCCTTCAAAGCTGGCACAATCGTTTGTTAAGCGCCTGTGGTAAGAACCACAGCCCTTTCCCCCAGATGAAATGGATGTCTGCTTTAGAATTCTCTAAAATTTTCCACCCCAAGACACACATGCTCGAGGTGGGAAAATGATGCCCCGCTGCCATTGGACCCACTGTTTTATTAGGTTGATGCAAAAGTAAATGCAGTTTTTGCCATTACTTTTAGTAGCATAAACCGCAATTACTTTTACACCGACCTGATAATAATATTATTTTGAGCCAGGGTCTCGCTCTGTTGCCCAGGCTGGAGTGCAGTAGTGCGATCACAGCTCACTACAGCCTTGACCTCCCTCCTGGGCTTAAGCAATCCTCCCACCTCAGCCTCCCAAGTAGCTGAGTCTACATGTGTGTGCCACCATGCCTGGCTAATTTTTGTATTGACAGGATCTCACTATGTTGCCCAGGGTGGTCTCAAACTCCTGGGCTCAAGCCATCCACCTGCCTCAGCCTCCCAAGTGCTGGGATTACAGATGTGAGCTGCTGTGCCCAGCCATTTTTTTCTTCCTTGTTTTCTGGCATTGTCAGATAAGTTCCATTCTTGCCTTTTCAACTTTCACAAGCTATCCCAAGCAAATTATATTTGACCTGGGTTCAGATGTAGTTGTTTTTAAGGCCTAAGAAAAACCAGTGTGTTTTGTTTTGTTTGAGGCAGTGAGGAAAGGTGATCAGGATTCCTTAGACGCCCTCCAACTGGAATCACATCCAAAACTTCATCAAGACCAGGCTTTTCATTTCCCTCAAGGCACAAAATCAGGAGATGATTTTCTCCGTTTTACTTTTATTTCCACAAGAAAGGGATTGAGGGTTTTTCTTGAGGCTCAAGTAACACTTTTCTAAGGTTGCCAATTTAAAAACCCCACGTTTTATGTCTTTGAGCAACATTCCTTTCTAATAAACACTGGTAGTTCATTGGATCACCCTGTGGGCTGGTCATATTTATTGAGTAGTATTGCATGGAGAAGCTTAGCATTTTTAAATTCCTTGTCTTTTTTTTTTTTTTTTTTTTGAGATGGTGTCTCACTCTGTCACCCAGGCTGGAGTGCAGTGGCGCAGTCTCAGCTCACTGCAACGTCCACCTCCTGGGTTCAAGCAATTCTCCTGCCTCAGCCTCCCGAGTAGCTGAGATTACAGGAGCATGCCACCATGCCCAGCTAATTTTTATATTTTTAGTAGAGACGGAGCTTCACCATGTTGCCCAGGCTGGTCTCAAACTCCTGGCTTCAAGTGATCCACCCACCTCAGCCTCCCAAAGTGCTGGAATTACAGGTATGAGACTCTGAGCCTAGTCTAAATCTCGTCTTTTTCAATACAGACTCAAAAAGTGAATTTCCTCGGTGGCTCACGCCTGTAATCCCAGCACTGTTTGGCCGTCCCATCCGCCCTGGGAATGGGACATAGCTTCCGTCCTTAGTCACAGGGGAGGGAACAAAGGCTCCTCAAGTCTAGTGGGCTCACCCAGAGTGTCAGGTACCCAAGGAGAAGGCAGAGCTGGAAGCAAGGTCCCTGGTCCTTTCTGCTGCCCTCACGGGGTGAAAGGTTGAGAAGAGGGCTGACTGGGAATCCTGAGATCCCATCCTTCCTCTTAGATTCAGCCCTCCTGGCCCATGAATGTCAGTGAGTGAAGCTCATTTCAACTTCTCATTGATAACACTGCATCCCTCCCGTGTGCTGTCCAAATAGGATTGTGCAGCCACAGGTTTAAGAGATTTGTGACTCTTCTAGCAGCGTGGTTTCACGCCATGTTCTTCAAAACTCTGGCCTACGGAGGAAGTTCTGCGTGTTTGCTCCTAGTGTCACTTTTGAAACTTAATTTAACTATTGTTGAAACTGTTCAGAAAAACTGCCCTTGCTCTCAACCTTTCACTCATGTGGGAGGCAGAAAGGACCTTTTGAGTGTGATCTAGGACTAATGGGAACCCCTTGGGGGCCATCGGTGCTTTGCTTCAGGCTGCTGAGTAGTTTTGTGCTGATCTCAGGCTGGTGCTGCTTCCGCCTTGCCTGCAGTGGTCCAGAGCTGGGAGGAAACTGCTCTCCTTTGCTTTATCTACGCATGTAACAGCATTTTCTCAACACTGTGTCACCAAAGCAAACTACAGAAATAATTTGGTGGCTGAGACTACCTAGCCTCCATAACCCTATCTGTAAAACTTTGGTTCGCTCAGTCTCATTTTTGGCTTTTTGTTGGGTCAAAGATACACATTTTAACTCATAAAGGAAGAGCATACCAATAACCCATTACTGCTATTTATTTGACATATTGAGATCCACAGGAGATTTAATTTGGAGAGTGACAGGAAGGGCTCTGCTGCTAAGTAGAAAAATCCAGGAAGTTAGAAAAACACTGATCTCCTGGGTAGAGCACTGTGCTCAGGATGAAAGGCCTGGGTTCTCACCTAGTTTTGCCAAGGACCAGCTGTGTGATCTTAGGCAAATCATATCACTTCTCTGGGGCTCAGTCTCTTTGTCTGTAAGATGGAGAAATTAAACTGGTAAGATCTTTTTTTACCTTGAAATTCTATAAATGTTTCTAACTCCATTTTCTTCTTACCTGACCTTTTCAGCAGCACTTTATCCTTTAAAGATCTGTGGTCATCACTGACCTCAGAGCCCTCGCCTCTAGAGTATATTACCCTAAAATACTTAGGTTTCAGCACCGTGGATCTGGAACACTTCAAGATCTGGATTGTTTAAAATTTTAATGGGGTATACCCCTGCTTCAGCTTAACATTATTTTCAAACCAACAAACATGTCCAGCAAACACATTTATTTAAATGACATTACATTTGTGTTGGCTGAATGGCAGTGTTTTCCCCTCCTCGGTTGCAGCCTTTCTGCTGCACCATCCAGACCTGTGTGCAGAGCTACCATGTTGTGCAATTCAGAGGTGCTGCTTATGTTGTATTCCACATGGAGGTCGACAGCAAGATAGCCCTGCTTAATTATGAAGCATCTGTAGTCTGTAGCACCCAGTGTATGAAGGTGTGTAGAAGGCACCCAAAAGAGCAGAAGCTTGGCTGGGCACAGTGGTTCACACCTGTAATCCCAGCACTTTGGGAGGCCGAGGCAGGCAGATCACTTGAGTCCAAGACTAGCCTGGCCAACATGGTGAAAAGCTGTCTCTACTTTAAAAAGCAAAAAAAATTCAAAAATTAGCCAGACGTTGTGGTGGCCTCCTGTAATCTCAACTACTTGGGAGGCTGAGACAGGAGAATTCCCTGAACCCGGGAGGCGGAGGTTGCATGAGTCAACACCGCACCACCGCACTCTAGCCTGGGTGACAGAGCAAGACTGTTTATCTTAAAAAAAAAAAAAAAAAAAAAAAAAAAAAAAAAAAAAAAGAAAAAAAAAATTTTAAGAAACCAAAAAAACCATAAGAACAAATTTCTCGAAAATGATAATATAATAATAATTTGATTTAAAAGTT